>VNJO01005842.1:0-17177 GCA_008042535.1 Drosophila tani | reverse complement strand
ATTGCTAAAAAAATAAATGGTTTTGATTATTAAATGCTAGTTTTAACAGTTTATTTTAAAATATTCAAAAGGCTTACGACTAATTATTCTCACCATTGTGAGCGTTCGCCAGAACAAACTTGATCACTGACTACTGGTCCACCACTGATCACTGATCATGTTGCTCTGGTGAACAGCCTCGAGTACGGTCCCACTAAATCAAGCTATGCGGCTTCAGCTGACAACCCTGCTGACGACGCTTCTCTTTCCGGCGAGTGGCAACCCTGCGCGCCCTTGTTTGTGGCGGCATTTCGATCGAATCGGCGAATATACATTTTGTACCTTCAAAAGTTCCACAATTCTCGATCCGGAGACACGAAATGCCGCGTGTTGCCAAACCAAAAGTCGCTGCCGGCGCAGCACCGGCCAAGAAGGCGGCGCCCGCCAAGAAGGGCAAGAAGAATCTGTACGACATGCCGGAGAAGGTGCCGGAGGGCACTGTGTTCACAGACTTGGCCAAGGGCCAGTGGCGCATCGGCCCCTCGATCGGCGTGGGAGGATTCGGCGAGATCTACGCCGCCTGCAAAGTGGGGGAGAAGAACTACGATGCCGTGGTGAAATGCGTGAGTTCGAGTGAAAGTTTGCCTGGGAGGAATTTTTGTTTTAAAACCTACATTTCAGGAGCCCCATGGTAACGGACCGCTTTTTGTGGAGATGCACTTCTACCTCCGCAACGCAAAGCTGGACGACATTAAACAGTTTAAGCAGAAGAACGGCCTCAAGTCCCTGGGCATGCCCTATATCCTGGCCAACGGATCGGCGGAGGTGAATGGCCAGAAGCATCGCTTCATTGTGATGCCCCGCTACGGCAGCGATATCTCCAAGTTCTTCGTGCAGAACGGTAAGCGCCTGCCCGAGGGCACTGTCTATCGGCTGGCCATCCAGATGCTAGACGTTTATCAGTTCATGCACGGCACCGGGTACGTCCATGCCGATCTCAAGGCGGCCAACATACTGCTGGGCGTGGGAAAGGGCGGCGGAGCACAGGCCTACTTGGTGGACTTCGGCTTGGCCTCCCACTTTACGACGGGGGAGTTTAAGCCGGATCCCAAGAAGATGCACAATGGCACCATTGAGTACACATCGAGGGACGCCCATCTGGGCGTGGCCACCAGGCGCTCCGACCTGGAAATCCTCGGCTACAACCTTATCGTGTGGATGGGTGTGGAGCTGCCCTGGGAGACGCAAAAACTCCTGGACTTTCCGCAGAAGGTGCAAAAGGCCAAAGAGGCATTCATGGACGACATCGGCGGCAGCCTCAAGGCACTGTTTCCCAAGGGAGTACCAGCTGCCATTGAGGATTTCATGAAGTACATTACCAAGCTGTCGCACAATCAGGCGCCGGACTATGAAAAGTGCCGTGCGATGTTCCAGAATGCCCTCAAACAGATAAAGGTCCCGAACAGCGGAGATCTGGACTTCAAGCTTAGGCCGCAGACCAGCAGCAACAATAATCACAGTCCTCCGGGTACCAGCAAGGCAGCAGCTGCCAAGAGAGCCAAGAAGGTGGAGTCACCCATGGTAAACTCCTCCCTCGACGAGGTAATCTCCGCCAGCGACGAGGAGGAGGAGGAGGAGGAGATAAAGAAACCTATTAAGAGGGCAGCGATGAAGGCATTGCCCGCAGTTCGCGGTGGCCAAGTGTCGCCCAGAAAGCGACTGGCAGCCACCACTCCGCCCAACCAAAAGCGGTTGAAGACTGAGCCCAATTCCAACCCCAGGCCAAGGGACACTCCCAATGCCAGCCCCAGAGCAAGGGACACTCCCAAGGCCAGCCCCAGGCCAAGGGACACTCCCAATGCCAGCCCCGGGTCAAGGCGCACTCCCAAGGCCAGTCCCAGGCCAAGGGGCACTCCCAAGGCCAGCCCCAGGCCAAGGGGCACTCCCAATGCCAGCCCCAGAGCAAGGGGCACTCCCAAGGCCAGCCCTAAGCCACCTCACACTCCCGGTGCCAGCGCCAAGATCAACTTCAGTCCGGCGATCTCTCTACGCGGACGCCCCGGTGGAAAAACGGTGGTCAACGATGATCTGACACCGAATCCGCGCTCCAACAAGACCTACGAGTTCAACTTTGAGCTGGACGTGAGCATGGACGCCAATGTCATTGTCAATGTCAAGCGGAAGAGAAAGTTGGCCAAGGATCAGGCGGCTACCACAGAGTCTACTAGGACTCCTTCCTCACGAAGCTTGGCCAGCTCCAAGGAGGAGGGCACGGGCACACCCGTGACTCGCGTGAATCTCCGCAAGGTAAACGGTCACGGCCATGACGACGAGACCTCATCTGCCGGCAAGAGTCCGCGTACACCGGCCGTCACCCTCCGCAAATACCAGCGTTAGGCTTATTGTTTTTGATATATATTTTTGTATTTTGTAAGTCCTTTGAATAAAAAATGATGATTATTACTTTTCAATGCTTAGATCTTTCTTAGGTTTAATTGTGACTTAAATTAATATAAACTTTTCTTGATTACTGCTTCGACCTGCGCTTGCTGCTACTGGTGCCGCTTTCGTGGTGCTTGGAGGAGCCACCCTTCGAGTTGGACTTGGCGCTGGAGCCGCTGCGCCGCGAGGAGGAGGTGCCGCTGCTGCTGCTGTGCTTCTCTATATTCCCAATGGCACTCAGCGACGTTTTGCTCGATCGCTCCTCCTTGTGCGACTTGGTTGAGGACGAGGATGAGGACTTGTGGCCGTGTTTGCTGCTGCTACTGCTGCTGGCATTTGTGGAGCTGCTGGGCTCGGGCCTATAGAAGGGCGACGATGAGTTGGACGAGTTGGAGGAGCGCGAGGAGGCCACCGAGGACTTGGCCTTGCTGCTCAGCGGCATGGGCTCGTCGGCTATAAAAACAGTGGGCGTCACTGCCGCCGCGGCGGAGGCTGCCCGACTGCTACTCGTGGGCTTGTTGCAGCACGTGTCGCACTGCCAGTTCTGCTCCTGATCGTCGGCAGCCTCTTCCTTGGTAATGGGCGGCTTGTGGCACTCCTGATGGTACATGGCGCCGCACTTGGAGCACTCTATCAGCCGGTTGGTGGCCGTAAACACCATCTCGCCGCACACACAGCAGTTGAGGTCGCCAAAGTCACCGGTGTCGCCCGTATTCACAATACCCACGGCACTCAGGCCGTCATCCGAATCGGCAATGGTGTCCACCGAATCAGAGGGCTCCTTGTCCGGCGAATTGGTGAGATTTATGATCTCGTCCACATTGATGGGCTGGGGCGGGGTGGCTGCCCGGCCTGGGAAGTTGGCCTCGTCCTCCACCATGCGCTGGGTCATGTTATTGGTCAGAGTCTTTTCCGGCCCGTAGCGCGTCTTCAGAGCCTCATCGAAAAGCAGGCGCAGCTCGGCGGCGGAGGTGGGATTGCTCGAGTGCAGCAGCTTGATGGCCTTCTTCAGCACGGGGTCTACTTCCTGGGAGGCAGCCGCCGCGGCAGCTATATTGGCGGCCATCGAATTCGATTTTAAAAACAATAAAAACCTTAAGAAATGCGGCTCCCAGAGCTGGAAGAACATCGATATCGCAATCGATAACACCGGGCGGGTCAGCTGTTGCTCGTCAGCGATAGTCGCTATCGATAGCACTATAGTATCGGTTGTACGGCTGTTTGTTTTCTTTTTTCGGCCAGGTAATTAGCCGCAAATAATAGTTTTAACAGTAATTGCAGTTCGCCCTTTCGCTTTGTTTTGCGTGTTTCCTGTCGTGCAACTGCGACGCTCGAAGCCAAAGTTGCGGCTCTGTGCCGCCGTCTGCGAGGCAACATCGAAAATTGTGGAAAAATCGAAGCGAGAGAGCCAGTTGGAAAAGCAATAACAACAAACTGCAACAACGCACTTGGCTCTCTCTCAAAATAAACAGTTAGCGATACTCAGCTTTTGATAAGGACAACAAATTGCTTTGTGCGGCTGAAAAGTGATAATCTTGAGGGGGAATTAGTAATACACAAACCGTTCAACCATTCTGTGTGCTTCTTCAGAACCTGCAGGTGACAAAATGCGCTGCAGTTGGGAAAAGGACTCGCCGGCGACTGCAAGGCGGGGATACAAACACCAGGTGAGATCATCTTTTCCCTTGCCCCCCGCATTAAATTTCTAGAAAATCCCTAATTTGATGTCTTTGCAGTTGCTGGTTTGCCTCTTTTTGCTGTGTTTATGCTGCCGCCAGAGCTTCGCCGCTGACGCAGTTGATCAGCTGGTAAGTGGGCGGTGGGAGGTCGATGGGCCAGTGGGCGGTGTGTGGTGGGTGGCGGGTGGTGCTTGGTTCCGGTGGCGCCGCTTTGTTTGTTTTCGTTTCGTGTTTGGCGCTGCGCACTTGTTGCCATTTTGGCCAAGACCCCGTTTATTGGCGTTCCAAGTGCATGTTTACCACCAACACCCACGCACCCCCTTATCGGTTCCAGTCTTTGTTGGGCGAAATTTCAAATTGGCCTGAAATCAATCAGCCAAGTTGCTATAAGATAAGAATAACAGCCGTTAACCGTCTATGGGCCATGTTAGCCACAAAGAAAATAATTGTTATTCGGGTTTTTACGGATTTACAAATATTTCTTATATTATGATTATATTGATTTAAGGATTATTCATTCTTTATAGCAGAGGTGCTCAATGCTATGGCACACGAGCACATTTGTTTTTGTTTTGGCACACGCCATACTTCCCTAGGGCACACGTCAATTCCTCTTTGTGTTGCTCTGCGTATCGAGCCAAGCCAACAACAATTCCATTGCATTTTTTTTTTATCCTCAACTCACAATGCAAAGTGATGTTGTCTTGTTCTCGGCTCTGCACGGCGTCGATACATGTGTGCGAGTGTATTCTTTTGCTTGTGTTGGTAAGGGCACTGTCATAAGGCAATTTTGAGCACCCCTGCCTTATAGGGTCATACAAGGGCATAATATTAAAATTAGCTTTTTATTTGTACATTTTATAGACCATTTAATTCTTATTGTTTAAATTCAGCAACTTAATGGTCAAAATAAATTTTTTTAAATGAATAAAAAATTAAGATTGTAAATTAAAACATGGAAATATCTTATGGAAACCTAAAACTTCGTCTTCAGAAATTTTCTACCCAAGAATGCAAGCTCAAGGAACCCATATATGGCAGTACCTTTGACTTCAGTGGCCTGCACTCGGATCTGGCTCATGTGGTGGAGAGCCCCAGCATTCCCGGCGATAAATTCGAGTTCAACATATGCGGAAATCTTTCGCGAACCTGCAATGGAGAGAGTAATGTGTCAGCGTGCCTTAAAAAACAAGGCAAGGAGTACATCCTAGGTGAGATCGAGTACCCATGGAATACTCTCCAAAACTGCAGGGAGCTTACTCTTACTTTTTAGGTCGTCAGCATGAGCTCTTCTACAGGAATGGCAAAATGTATCTGGAGTACAAGAGCGGCGTCAAGTGTGAGAATGGCACTGCCGAGAGGCCCAACTACCAGCTTCATGTGATGCTCAACTGCGACTACACGCTAGATGCCCAGCCCATGCATGTGACGTCCTATGTAAGCTCCTGGAATGCAGCCTGTGACCTCACCAATGACATTATCCTTATAACCTTGCAGGCGGACGATTCGTGCTCTTTCTACATTACCTATGAGACCCCGCTGGCCTGTCTTGGGATACCCGATGCCCTGCAATCCAATAGTTGCAGCGTGCGGGACACGAAATCGAATGGAACCTTCGATCTGATGCCCCTAAGCGATACTAACTATCGCACCAGCAATCGCCAGGACGCCGTCTTCCTGATCAATGTCTGTAAGCCGGTGCTCTATGGCGAGAATAGCATGTGTCCGCCTGGCAGCAGTGTGTGTCTGTTCAATCCGAAAGCCACGGACCTGAAGGAGCGGTGAGTCCTTAATTGGTTTATATTGAAAACGGAGATTGGAGAATACTCTTGTTCGTAGATTCATAAATTTCGGAAACGTACAGTCGCGACCGGTGGTGGAGAACGGGCAGCTTCTGCTCAGGCATGAGTCACCAACGCCCTGCGCGAAGAATTCCAGCGCCAACTACACCAGTGTCATTTACTTCAGTTGTGATAAGTTTATTCGAGTGAGTAATCGGCTTTAAATATAATCTTTTAGCTAATTTATTGATACAAATCTATACTAATATTAATATTAATTAATTATACCCCTATTTACCCCATCTACATGCCTGTAATTCCTCAAATCCCCTAACCTTTCGTTGCAGAACGCGCATCCTGAGTACGCGGGCCTGGGAGCGGACTCCTGCACTTACCAGTTCAACTTTGTGACGCCACTGGCCTGCAATGATCTCAAACCCTGTACGGCTTTCACGTCCACAAATGAGCTGTGAGTGCTGCCCCGTCGTTTTGCCTAATGATTCCACTTTAAGCCCACTCTTCCACCCATCCTCCTGCTCTTAACAGATTGGATCTCAGTCCGCTGAGCTCGAAGCCGGCCCGCACTTTGATTAAGGATGGCAGAAACTATACAATCGCGGTGTGCGCCCATGCTGGGAATCCCTGCCAGGAAAATGGCGGTAAGTCGGCCATTTGTGGCCTCGAAATATTAATATAAGTTTTTAAGTGCTTATTTGCCGTAAAAGCGGCGTAATTAAAGCGTAAGTCGTAACCTGGCAAAACTTTAAACCCTTTTTCGACTCGAGGACTTCCAGTTGTGCGGGATTAGTGATTTTTTATTGCTCTTCCGCTCGAGTGGCCCTCATGGCCCCTCATGGCCATAATCGTCTTGGTAACCGGAGGAAAATGAAAAAAAAAAACAAGAAAAAAAAAACGGAAAAAAGGGATGGGTCCGGTCAAGTGTTGACCATTTCATCCGGTTTCCATTAAATCGCACACGAGTGGCTATTTGTAGATCCCCTCAACGTATGTCCATAAATATGGGCCCCCACACTCGTTGGTGTGTTTGCCGCTGCAAAAGCCAGGGCATGATGATAATGATTTAGATCTGTGATGTGGTCCGTCATATATTTACATAATTTACGAGTCTGCCCCGTGTATATATGCATGCTAGGTGGTCAGACCATTAGCCGGGCCGCTTCTCCTTCCGCCTCACCAACCTCCCATCAGCCATCCAGCCATCCATCCATCCGTTGGCTCCACGTGAAAATTCAATTTACATTTTTTCGTCGTCCAATAATAAGGAGAATGTATTGGATGGCTCTAAAATGCTCTTTTTAAAAGGGGTTTTACACTTGATATACAGATGGGTTAGAAGTTTCAAGTTAAGGCGTTAAAAGAGTTATTTTTTAAGTGATTTTGAGTTATGCGGTTATTATGAAGAAGATAAATTATTATACGCTTTTTTGCAGTTAGGTTAAGACCCAAGGAGAGGGATTTGAATAAATTAATAGTCGTATAATTTCTAGATTCATAAAGTTTCGAAATGGTTTGGGATTCTATAAACTTTTTGGAAATGGGATTCAAGTATAAATAAAATATTTAGTAAAGCTAGAAATGGTTTAAGGCTACATTTATTTATTTCTTTATTTCAATTAATAAGCGATGATAAATTCTTAAATATTAATAATAAGAATGGAAAACAAATATAAATAAAATATTTTCTACAGCTAAGAAGGGCTTAAGGCAACATTTATTTATTTTTTTATTTAAATTAAGAAGTTTACTTATAATAAATTCTTAAATATCTATAAATCTATTGCTATGAATTAAATTTTATAGAAATAATGTAATTAGTAATAGTTTTCTATGGATTTATCCCCGAATAAATCTAATTTTGGGAGCCACTCCTTCCGATAGATCCATTCCCTGCCTGTTTTCCATGGCCAAACATTCGGGTTTACCCTTGCCAGTGCATAATCTTATGCTATATAGCATATAATGCCAGCACATCCGCAGCTTTGATATTTTTCCTATTTATTTGCTTTGTATGCGCTGCATCAACATCAACATGGGGGAGACAGGGCTCTCGCCGTGGCAAATAACAACTTTTGCTGGCGATGTGGGCTGTTGGCATGCGAAACGTGTCTGGTATCCATGGAGTTCAGGCTCACGCAGCGCGACGCTTTCTGTGTGTGTGTGTGTGCTTTTTGGGGTGTCCTGCATTCGCAGTTGACTGCAGACGCATATCCGTTTGCGCGTCCTTTTTGGTTGGCTGGCTCTCCGCTCTCGCGCGACTCGCAGGAGATATCATGGCCCACTGCTGGGCCTAAACAAATAAATAAGTGTGTGCTCCCTTTTGGCAAGCTGATGTCCAGGCCATGAGGCTGGGACCTACATGAAATTTTCATTTGTTAGGCAAATAGCAGACACACACACACACACAGAGATAGGAGCGCGGAATTGGGACGCAGGACATGGCAGCGCTTTTGTAAACAAGCTGGCGCTCATGTGCACGCAGAGAAATTATCATATTAAATAAGGGTTTGGTTGCTATAAGATTAATTTATATTATCTGTGAAGTTAAGAGGTATTAAAAGTGTTATTTTTCTGCTTAATTTCCTTTAGCTTTGAAGCAATATAAATTAATAAGCTGCAAGTATATATCAGGCCTTTTTTTTATGACATGAAATTAAATGGAAATCGTGTCAGTAAAGTCCTCAAACCCTTTTAAAAAAATAAGACAGCTTCTCCCCGGTCCCATTTCTCTCTCTGTACCCATACTGCGCTGCTTGCTCGCTATTTGGCGCCCAGCTGACACTGGCAGACGGCATATTGCTGCCCGCCCTAGTCCCCCCGTTTATTCCGCCCCCGTGCGAGGCATTAAAATCTCCTGGTTTACATAGTTGAATTCAATATTTGAAGGCATTTGGCAGTGGCCTGGCCATGGCCCCGCTTTTGGCCTGCTAGTGAGTTATGGCCACGCCCTCTCCCCAAAAACAGGCACCATAAAATCCCGCCCATACTGCTGCCGTTAATTGCTTATGCAGCATGCGTTGCCCTGTCATTTTGTGTAATTTTCATTTGCGTTTTCGTTCTGCATTTTATATTTATTTATGGCGGGCCGTGCAAATTGCAAATTTTTTGTTTGAAGCCAGCTGCGGGAATTTCAGCTATGTGTGTATATAGTTAGTATAGTTAGTACGTATTGCATCAGACGGCGATATGATGATGCAGGCTTCATTTAATTGCTGCTTGTCAAAATAATTGTCTAAGCAAATTAAGTTCCTGTTTGCAGTTTATATGAAGCTTTGGAGAATTTATTTTTGAACAAGCGGCGTATAGGGGACTTTATTATTGAGTTTTATTTATGAGTTTAAAGTTTATAAACAAACTAACAAGCTATAATAGCTAACAAGGAGAGGTTGTCAAACCAATATAAATTCTTTTGATACAAAAATATGCAATTTCTAGTGTGTGCTTTGGCATATCTTGATTTATGTCGATTATAAAACAAAACCTAACAAAATGTTTATAAAGACGGTAAAAATCGAAGAAAAAATATTTTAAAATACTTTAAGCATCGCCTTACTATTTAATGATTAATTATTTATTGTTACAGCAAACTAGTTTAAATAAATCCATTCTAAATCGCTCCTTTTTTCTATAAATTATTTTGAATTTACCAAAATTATTTCTGCAAGTGTTGGATAAGATAATTGCTAGTCTAGCCATACATACTTAGAGCAATTCTGGAGAGTATCAAGTCTCAATGGCATCGCACTTTCGTGCTTGCTGTTCGTTCAACTTGAGCTGCTGCTTTGTTTATAATTTTCATTTTCTTGTTTCAATGTTTTTCCGTACTTTACTCCTTTTTATGTGTGGCTGGCGCTCTGTTGTTTCCTTGCTTATTTGTGTTGGCGCTGCTGCCGGCGGGCAGATTCAATTTGGCCAGGACTGGACAAAAACCAAACCCTCCTCCATTCTCCATCCTCCATTTTGCAGCCGTAACTAACACTTGCCGCCAGCTGTTTGGCCTGGATGCGCCATTCAAGTGGCATTTGGGAGACGGTCGGGCGGGGAGCTACTGGAGCTACTAAATCGTTTTATATTTGTTTTTCTCGCTCGGCCGTTTTTTTTTTTTTCTTGCTGGCGGCTGATGGTCAATGTTTTTAGGGTTACTTGGTTCGGCGGCCCTTTCTTGGCTGTTTTCTTATTGAAATTCAATTTGCCCGGGTCTTCTGCTCAGCCATTTGCAGCCCCCGCTTTTTGCTTTCGAAATATTTTGCGGCATACCGTGCTCAGCTCGCTCGCCGCCGCCTTATCAATGCCACAAAGTCAGAAACAGCTCCTTATATTTAACCCTTCTCAGCAATAGGCAGAATTTAAACAATGTTTTGTTTTATGACCGCAATGCGAGCCAGCCCCGAGGTCGCTTTGAGCCGAGATTGCATTGGGATTCAATTTACGGGGGTGTATTCGGTGTGTTTGCGACCAGGTCAATCTCGTTGGATAATCTTGACAAGGAAATGATTTTCACCCAAGGTGTACAAGGACAAGAATACATCCTGTGGCGGCTGTATAGGACAGCAGCGGTTGAAATAATAGCTAAGGGGTTTTCTAAGGATGATATAGGTGCTTTTGGAAGGTTATATAAATTATTTACTTAGAAAGAAAGAGCTCATTAATGATTATAGTCATTATAAATGAATAACAAATGCTGTAGAGCGGAGTAAAGCCCAAACCACACAGGGGGTGCCCTCAGTATCTTGCATTTACCTCTTGCGCTACCTTAAAATTTCCAAGTTTAATTTCAGAACGAATTGCTTATTGAAAATGTATTTAATAAGCTAAAAATAAATCAGTAGCTTTAATTTAAATTATTCTTTAGATACAATAATCTTGTTTAACATGCTTTCTTGTATAAACTTTTACTATAATACATTTAAGATATCTCGTGGTATCTAGGACATTCTATGCTAGACACAGCTGTACAAATAAATCCTTAGAGGACTTCTTCTTCAGTTCTTCTGGGCTGATGGTCTGCTAAATTCAATTGCATGCTGCCACAGGACTCGGGCAGGACCTGCTTTTGGCCATACATGTTTACACTGGCATATACGGACGTACATATATTGTCACGCAGCCCCACAATGCCATTTATCAATTTAGTTGACAGTCGATTTCTTTTTCGATTTGCCAAAAGCCACCTCAATTGGTCTTTTTCTCTTCGTTCCTCTGTCTCTTTATATATTTTTTTTTGTATCTCCTCGTTGCTGGTCATGGCTCTTGATCCTGCATGTGTGTGGATATTTGTCCAATGTCTGCAATATAGTATAAAAATGTGGAAGGAGCAGAGGACAGAGTGCTGAAGGGGGTCCGAAATTACCATACTCTAGTCAAATCACAATCACAATGCTGTCTGCTCTAGGGCGCTCAATCAAAATCCGGCAAATGTGAGTGACGTTGCTCAAAATTGTTGGTTGCGGGCTGGGCTGGCAGAGATGTGGAAGATTGAAATGCAGGCAACGACAAGAGCTGGATGCGAGGATTGAGGAGATTCTGTTTATTTCCACAAAATTGAGTTGTCAGTTCCGTTCCCGGCTTTAGTACTCCAAACAACTTAATATTATTTTTGGGCAATTAAATCTTAAATTCGATGAGGCAAGTAACTGGGAAACGAGGCAAATTCACACTGCCAGTTATGCAGTTATGCTTTTCTGTCCATTGTGCTGGGCTGCCGCACAATACTCGATAGTCCTGGCCGGACTAAAAGCATTCCAATTGCTTGGACACTTTCCTGGGTAGAGGGTCCTGCGAAAAAACGCCTTCGAAGTTGACAAACAACGAGAACAATTAATTTCGCCTTTGATGTCCTGTCGCTTCTTCTACTGCTGCTTCGTGTTATCCCTATTCCTGCACTAGGCGGGAGTGCTGCACTAAGAAAATTAATGTACATACAAATAATGTAATATAGTTATATATAATATAGTAATTCCACCTTTGGAATTGTTTATCTCTTTAAACAAATTTTTAAAGGAACCTTCTGTGTCTGTAATATTGTCTGGACATGAAAGGCTGAATAATTAACCCTAAATAACAAGTCTAACAATTAATTTATCTTTACAATAATAACTTCAACTATTGGCCTTTTATGGTTCTTTATAAAATCATCGATGTATTTATGAAATATTTTATAATTAAATCTTAAAGAATATGTCATTATTTTATAGTTTCCTTTTTAAACTTATATTTTCCCCAGTGTAGTTAGCAAATGGTTAAGGGTTTTCTGGCCAGGATTCACTGGCCATGCTCGTGTTTTGTTTGCCTTTGAGATGGCCTTTGTTTTTCTTTCTGACTTTTTGGCGCTTGCCCGTGTATGCCTCCATTGATCCGTTCCGTTCTCTCACTCACTCTCTCTCTCTCCGTGACTCCCACGTGCACTTGCAGGCGCCTGCTACGAACAGAATGCCACAACCATCAGCCTGGGCAACTCCAACTCGCAGCTGCGATTCAATCAGAGCGGCTCGCTCTATTTGCTGTACGAGGACGGGGCCGAGTGCCCCTCATCGGCGGCGGGCAGCAGGCGCTGGTCGACGAAAATCGAGTTTGTCTGTGCGAACAATGCCACCAAGGACAATGCTGGAGCTGCAACTGAAGCTGGAGCTGGAGCTGGTGGCGCCGATTCTTTGGAAATAATTGAGGACTCCAATTGCCAGCTGTTGATCCAATATCAGACGCCGCTTGCCTGCCGTGAGCCGATTAAGTGCAAGGCCTCCGTCTATGTGGACCACACGGCCGAGGGACTCGGGAGCAGCGGCGACGAGTCGATCGATCTAACGCCATTGATTAGCGCCAGCGACAACTACGAGGCACGGGTGGAGTTGCCCGCCGGCATGGAGCACCTGGTGCCCAAGTCGACCAAGGTGAGAATCAGTCCCTTGATTTCCCCCCGGAACAGAAACGGACCCGTAATTTGCTGGCTTTTGTCTTTGCGCCACTCAACCCACTCAAACCGTCATCATCACTACCCAATCCTACTCCTGCTGCTCTCACTTCTCCCCTCTTTTTATTTTTTTGCAGTTCTTTTTGAATGTGTGCCGTCCATTAGTGCCCAAATACCAATTAGGCTGTGCCGGCGGATCTGCTGCCTGCATGGCCAAAGTGACGGCCGACGGTGCCCCCGAGGAGGAGCGTGTAAGTACCACCACGGAATACATCCATACATACATATATGGGGGGTACATAAATGTACAGGAGAGGTCAGGATAATAATAGGAGAAAGTAAAAAGAAAGCGTGATATTTCTGCGGATTTATACAAATTAATTAATATTTTTATAAGGACAATAAAGGCTCGGAATATCTCATTAATATACTAGACAAACTTATGCTCTTAAATATATATTTTTTTTAAAAGATTAAGAGCTTTAATATAGCCATTTCTAATAACTTCCATAAATATTACAATATTATATTCTGCAATAAGAGTCTCCCACCTTTTGGACCTATTATTACGACCCCAAGTGTGTCCCTGCATGAAACATACGAGTGAGCCCACAAAGGACCTCAAAAGGGCGACGGGAAAGTGCTGGCCACGTGAAAGAAAGCCGCTTATGTGCTTAAAACTCTTTGCATGCATGCGAGTGTATCCAATGAGTGGGGCGAGGGGGACGCGCCCAGGGGATCGCTCGTAATTTACGCCCAGCCCTCGGCCACATCTCGGTGCGCCTTTCCACCTCATAAACGCCTCAATATGGTCGTCGTGGCCGTTTGGTCAAATGCCCAAAATTGTGGCGCCATTCATGCATTAAATATGCAGCAATCTAATTGCTAAGCTTCGCTCAACCTCAATTTCCCAGCCAGCAGCCGTTATTCCCCCGGGTCTGGCCAGTGTGGATTATTTGCTTGCTTCATTAAGAGGAGCCTCGGAACTGGGACTGGGACTGGACTGGGATACAGATTCAGATTGGGATGCGAATGCGAATGCGGATGCGGACTCCCACTGTCTGCCGTTGACAGCGGCCAAAAGTTGTTTAATGCCAAAAATCTCCTCACTGAGCATGTGGCCACTGGTCCAATGGTCCACTGGTAAAGTCCAACAACTCTGGCTGGCTGGTCAAACTCTGTGGGGTGGTCGGTTGGCGGTGCCTAAATACTTAAGCCCACAAAAGTATGCTATGAAATTTGCTTGAAACGGGATTTCTGTTCGCTCGGTCCACAAAATGGTCAAAAAACGCTGCCAAGCCTCGGCCGGCGCCAAAATCTTTGCAAATGAATGAGATAATTGGAGAGGATTTGGCCGGATTCAATAATTCATAAATTTTTCCATTAAGCCCAAGCCACACATACTCACCGAGAAAAAGTAGGTTTAGTGCTGATTTAATGGCTGAGAGCGTTCCTTAAATCATTGCAGGCGTAATGAAATAGGTTTGGAATTTATTATTAATACTAATCGGGGATTATGTATTACTATTTTTGAGTTTACGATAATTTGGCATATAATTTAAATGGAATTAAATCATTTTCGGGATGAAGAAGTGAATAATTGCAACAAATTGACTGTTGTTTTATTTAACGAACCAAATCTAAGCTGGAATTTGAAACTAAGAGCACAATTGGTAATAAATTTATGGAATTATTAATTACTTTTTAAAAAGTTTTTACTCATTGCATACTGGGTTAAGATTGTTTTGTTTTAGAGTTATTTAAAAGCATAAATAGTAATTTTTATTATTTTATCCGATAAGCAGTTCAAATAATCGTTCCTTATATTTATTCTATTAGTTTCCTATTATTTAGAGGGCCCTACTTTAATAGATTCTTATTTATTCCTTAATATTCAGAAGGCATAATGGTTCCCTATCTTCATTTTTTTGTTGTGTGAAACATTATTATTTTCCCGCCTTATTCAATTTACCTTTCTCCTCGCGTGCCCTCTCGTTTTTGTGTCCTTCGCGGCTTTCAGCCGAGTTTCGGCTTAATGCCAGCTTGTTTTTAGAGGAAAGTTGGATGAATTATTAGGTTCCCTTGCTAAGTTTCCGGGAGGAGGAGCCTGCCCCCACGTAACCGCACTCGCCCCACTTCAATCAGCACAATAATTGCATGCGACAATGGATGCATGCCAAGCGGGGCGGGGAGGCAATCTTTCTAGCGCATTTTCCGTATTTTCCGGGGCCAAAAGGCCGACACACACACATGCACCCCCTCGCTCTGGCACCTTCCGGCTTCAACTTTTATCACAAGCTGCACAAATTTCCCGGGAGCAAAAACATTGTTCAAGTTGCTAAAAAATAAGCACGTACGCGTTGGAAATGGCAATGCGCTGGAGTTCGGCGATGGAACGAGGCGATGGAGGGCAGTTAAGTAGGGGGTCCCAAGCAGAGTGGTGCTTTCAGCGGGGGCTTAAAAATAATGCTTAATATGGGTTTTATTTTCTTGGATATTTTCAATATTTTTAATGTCTTGGAGGCGATTTTATGAGCTCTGTTGTCTTAAACTTTAAATCCCAACATGACTTTGAATTAAGATGCTTCGTTTATATATACAAAATAAATAGGGATTGATATCTGCAATTCACTAAAATTAATAAAATATAGTTGATAAAAAAGAGATTATTAAACTTCCTATTAAAAGTATAAACTTAAGAAAGGGATCCCCCTAACAACCCTCAAGTTCCGCCCCTGATCTAAATGGGGACTCTAAAAAGAAAGAGTCGGGGTTCTGCGGCAGGCAGCACGCGAGTGAAATATGTGAGCATAACGTAAGGTCAGCCAACGTAACGTCGCGCTACGTAACGAAACGGAACGGAAGGAAATGGCAAAATGCGGCTGGATGGGGGGGTTTGGGGGAGGTAAAATATCTGTAAAAACAGCTTTTAGCGGCCAGCAGCAGCATCCATGTGTGCCGCGTGTACGTGTGAGGGGGTGTGCCTACCGGCGACGTGCTCTGTAAAGCATTTCCGCTGGCAGGAGGCGACTCTAGATGGCTCGAATGGGTCGCTGCTGGTGGTGGTGGTGGTGGAGGTGGTGGCTTAAAGTGCCATCGGCTTTGTTTGCATGCCGTTGGCCTAGAAATAACGCAGTCGGGGCAAATATATATTTTTTATAAAAATTCTATTGCTTTATTTTTGTAGTCGACGCGAGAGCTACAGACAGCCGTTCCCTAACCATGAACCGATTACACTAAAAAAAGGGATATATAGTACTCATTTTGATTTTCATTTAACTTAATAGACTTAACTTTTTGTTATTTATCATAAAAAAGGGTAAAATTAAGATAACTTGGTTAAATTTAATTCCGTTTTCGAATTTATGAATTGCGCATTTATAACATCTCAGATTCGTAATATTTTGTAATTATAATGTAAAAGAAAATGTCCTATAATCTTTGAGAGCCTTTTAAAACAAAGATATTACTTTGTTGTATCATCGTTTCTCCATTTAAAAGTATATATATTTTTAATATTTCAAGTGTACCTCCTGGTCCCTCCATTCCTGTTGACATTTTGCGCCACGTTTTGCATTTTGAAAATGCTCCGTTTTTCAGAGCATTTCGTGTGCGGAAACGGAAATGTGCTGCTCGTAGCTGCTGACGCGCACTTGAGCGTTCTCCCCTTTCACCATCCTCCCAAAAAAGAAGAATCCCAACCCATAGCGATTGCTGGCCGGGACTTGTCTTCGTCCTTTATGGTGCCCGTGCCCCTCTGCCACGCCCACTCATTGGCAGTTGTCGAACGTTGTCGCCTGCATTGGCAGTGGCATCTTGGCATCCTCAACCCCATTCCCAACCTTATCCAGCTCCTCCAGCTCTGCCCCTTATCGCATGCACATATTTTAATGTGCTGCCATTGCATATCCCCAGGCTAACAGCTACAATGGAAAGAAGCATTGGCTGAATCCTCTGGGAGAAGGCGTATTTAACCCACTGAGAAAGAGGGTACAAAATCCTTAACTAAGTTTATGAATAAAATGAAAATAAAAGTTTGAATTAATAATAAGAAAGGTAGTCTATGAAAAGCTAAACCAAGCTAAGGCTAATATTCTTTATAAAACATTTTTTTTTTGCATTAAATATAAAATATTTATATAGGTTTTTACTCTTAAATGAATTATTTTATGTATTACATTTATGATAACTATAAAAGACAGTGGTTCCCAAAGCCAAATGGATTTCCTTAGCTAGATAAGAAATGTTTTGAGTTCAAAAAGCCCCAACTTATTAGTTGGTCCCTGGAGGGTTAAGCGATTGCCGCTACAGACATTTGTCGTCGCCTTTGGGCGCTTGACTCCGAAGGAAGCCCGGATCAGCGACACGTTT
>VNJO01005841.1:8199-23544 GCA_008042535.1 Drosophila tani | reverse complement strand
GCGGGTGAGGAGCTGCCAGGACAGGGCCAGTGGCGTCTGTGCCGGCGACTACAAGACCCTGTTCAAGCGGGGCCGGTGTCAGAGGTCGCTGGCCCGCCCGGATCTGACCTTCTCGGACGCCCAGCGGGCCGAGAAGGCCGTGGCCCTCTTCCAGCGCGGCCAGCCGCAGAGCATCCAGGCGGCGGAGATTGTGGCGGAGAAGTGCGAAGCCCTCTACGACATGAACGCCTTCGAGGCGGCGCTCCTGGAGCTCCACAATGCCGAGCGGGAGTTCGGCGGGGAGCACCAGCAGCGGCGCTTCCACCTGATCAAGCAGAAGGTGAGGTGATATACTTATCCAGAATTGGCCTTAATCTAATCTGGCAGTAATCCCTGCAGACCCTGGCCGTCTTCGAGGACACCGTGGGCGAGTCCCTGGCTCCCTTCCTGCAGCAGAACCGCAGGGGCGTTGAGGAGGCTGTCCGGCATCGCCAGGCACTGGCCGCCCGTGTGCCGCGTCCGCTCTGGAAGGAGCTGCGCGAGCGGCAGGAGTGCGACGTGCTGAGCGTCCTCGAGCGGCAGGTCGTCTCGCCCATGCCGCTGGAGCGGGCCAGGCGGCGGGAGAACGAGAACCACTACAGCCACACCTATATGGGGCACAGCGCCATCGACGTGGCTTTGCTGCGGCAGCTGCGCACTGACCAGGACCTGCTCGATCCCCACAGGCTGCGGACGACGCCAAACCTGAGGCAGCTGGGCGCCGAGAGGTACGGGATCGTGCGCCGTTTCATGGTGAGTTCCGGGCAGGGTTAGTGTCGCCAAGAATCCGGAATAATCCAATTATACTCGTACTCCAGAAAATGCTGCACGCCCGCAATCCGCTCTACAACCGCCAGCACCTGCGGCGACTGGCAGAGCAGGAGCGGGAGCGGAGACGGGAGATGCACCTGTTCCATGTGGAGTACCAGACCCGGCGAGATTGCCTGCGAATGCTCCGCAATGTGCGGGCCCGGAGGCGGGAGGGGGACGTGGAGCAGCTGTCCGATTACGTGGAGCACATCATGTCCAGCCACATCGAGCAGAAGACGCGACGCACGCTGCCCTGGAAGTGGGAGTTCCTCAACGACGTCTACAACATCCTGGCCCTGGCCCATTTGGACCGCTGCGCCGTGCCCAGCAACGTGGACTTCCTGGAGCCCCGGAATCGCCCGCTGCTGTACCTACTCCAGCCGGAGAGGGAGCGGGACATGGCCGTCACGCTCGGAGGGCCGAACATCTACCTGGAGATCGATCGCAACGAGAAGCGCTACATCCGGGTCAAGTGAGTCCGAGTTCTGTCCGGGTTTGGATTCTTAAAATGTCCCCCTTTCACAGCCAGAGGCTGGAGCAACTGGAGGACCGGCTGCGGCACTCCCGCTTCCCGATCGAGCGAGCCTACCTGCTCTTCGAGATGGCGCGCTGCCACTTCAAGGAGGCGCGGTTCGACAAGTGCCTGGTGACATCCCGCAGGGCCTTCAACGGTGGGCCCCGCCTGAGATCCTGCTGCATCCACTAAACATCTATCCCCCAGAGGCCCGCAGCTGCAACAGCTTGGTCTGGCGCTTCAATAGCATCTTCCTTGTGAGCCAGGTCCATGCCGTGCTCAACCGGTTCGAGAGGCTCAAGGAGTCCCTGGCCAAGGCCAGTCAGCTGGCCGTGGAGCTGAAGGCCCCGCACCTGGTGGCCTACATAGCCATCTGCATCAATGTCAACGAGTACGATCTGGCCATTCACAGGCTGCGCCAGTCGGATGTCCACGTGCAAAGGTCCCGCAAAAGCCCCATGGGTGGACTTGCTTCGAGGGCGTCCTCGGTATCGGCAACCACCCTTAGTGGCGAGAGCACATAAAGCTTACCACGGAGTTTCCCTCGTTTCCGGTTGCCCCAGGCCCTTGATCCGACCTTTCCGAGATGAAATGGATGGATCGAAGGCCCAGGGCAGTTGGAAAAAGGTGAAAAAACCACTGCGACTTTTTAATAATTAATAATTTTATTAATAGAAGGATCAAACCAAATAAAAACCATTTTAAATTTCTTAAGAGGCGAAACCATTTGTAGCTTTTACTGTACCTGCTAGAGATGTGAAACTATCGGCGATACTATCGATATTATCGATGGGAATATGCTCCGGGTCACAATCGATTGTTTTTTTCCGTCATCGATACATTGCGTTAGCAGCAAATCAATCGTTATCGTCGGGCTTCGCGCCAACAATCAGCCGAACTACAAAAACGACTTACTAAAACAGTTTCTTAAATTTCAGTGAATAAATAAATGTAATTACCGTCAAAAACATTTAAATAAACAACATTTCAGATTAAAATAATGCTGACAAATATAATGAGTAATAAAGAGTACGTCTTTATCTTCTCTCTTTTTGTATACTTATTTTCTATACTTACATATCTCTTAAATTACCCTGTTCTGCCAGCAGGACTTATTAACTCTAACAAGCATATGTGCAATTCATGCACCCAAGGTGGACTCTAGATGCAAATGAGCGTTGACGGTGTTCGAACTGATAACCTCTTCCACACATGGCTCCCAGGAGAGCAAGCTGGGAAACTGCAAAAGCTGTGGGAAAGTGGCGACATGCTGGGGAATAACCACAAGGACGTGCCCAAGAATACGGCCGGACTAGGTCTGGACAGCAGGACATCCAATGATTAAAGGTGTTTATTTTTTTTTTAATTAATGCACTAAGGGAATTCCTTTAAAGTATCCTTGGAATTGAGATGATAACTTCAGAGTGTGTTATTCTAAGAATATGGCTTCAGAAAAAATCAAAGCTTATATCTTTTCATTGAATCATTTAAATGAATCAAATCGTTATCTCGAGAACAAAAATTCATGGAAAGTTTTATGTGCACCGCCACTGTGGCTCCTGCCGCGCGGCGACCGCCACTGTTCGGTGTATGGCGGCTCCTCGGCTCCGAGCCGATGATGGCCGGGATGGCTTCGGCGCCGCGGTGCATGTGCCACGGACTGAGGCTGTGTCCTGTGTCTCAGTTCGCTTCTGTGTCGCCTTGTGGCAGGTCGTGTTTCGCTGCGTCGGCTGCCCCAAAAGTCGCTCATACGCCCCTTTGGTCGGGTTTCCGTTGGAGATTCGAAAGTGCGGCAAAGGCGTTGCCTGCCGTGGCGGATTTTTTTGAGGTGAGCAATTGTTTGTCACAACTCGGACTCCTTTTCTTTCCTCCCCCTTTAATCTCTGCCCAATTTATTATTTATCCGCAAGTGTCGAGGCACTTTCTGGGTTATTCTCTTGTTTTTTTTGCGTACAAAACAGTTTGGCCATAAACATAGGCCGACCGACCGACTACACTATGGGTCTTGTTTTGGCATTAACATGAATCTTTCATTTCATTACCTTCTATTTTTGCCACAGTATTTGACGGGGGGAAGAGGGGAGGGATAAAACAGATATTTCCACTTCGCACATGGCATTTTTATGAGACCCTCAAGTGTGTATTCCACTCGGCTGATGGCTAAAACTTATCTCCCCTCAAGTCCTGCTAAATTCCCCTCATCATGTGTGTGGGAAAGGTCTATTTTCTGTGTTTTTGTATCGCAAAACAAACAACAGAATCGAACTGCATAAATCGGAAGCAAGTAAGAAGAAGTAATGTGCCGCAAAATATATATAAGTTTGCACTTGTGGCGCTGGGAAAGGAAATAAATAAATAAATGAAAATGGAGTTATAAATAGAAAGAGCTTAGGGAGCTTTAATAATATTTGTTAAGAAAGAAAAGATGAAGAAATTCATGCTTAAAATCCCAGAAACATTACAAGATTTAAAGCGTTGTAGTATAAGCTTTCATTTATATCTAAAATATCATGAATATGCTTTTTAGTGTTTAAATTTCCTTATAATAATAAAATAAATAAATATATAAAAATAGAGTTACAAATAGCAACAGCTTTAGAAGCAATAAAAGAGCTTGAATTATATTTATTATCAAAGAAAAGATGAGCAAAGCTTGCTTAAAATTCAAAAACATTACAAGTTTTACAGAATTGTAGTTTAACCTCGCATTTATTTTTAAATTATTTTGAATATGCTATTCAGTGTTGGAATTATCCTTTAATAAAGAGCAAAACATCCTAAAGCACAATATAATCCCTAAATTGCTTCGTCAGATCTATTTGAAATGGTTTGTTGCTCTCATGGGTTGTACATTTTTAACGAAGCAAGTTCCTCGATTATCCTGCAACTGTAACTTGTGCCTCTCTGTTGTCCCCTCTGCCTGTCTCTGAATGTCGGTTATACCATTGTCCTTGATACGGCCATTCAATAGACAATGGTACTGGGGGTATATCGGCTGAATATCTCATTTCAAACTTCGCCCCAAACGTGCTTGCGAGGACATCGGATAAATAAACTCGCACATCGCTGCACTCGCCTCTCTCGCTTTTATTTTTCCACACACACAATTCCCGGGCTCTGTCAGTGTTTTGGTAATCAGCAGCTGCAATTTGGTGCCACCTGACAATACGTCCTGCGTCCTGCGTCCTTCCCCCGACTGATTGGCCTAAAACGATGGATGCGAAAAACTGCATAATGCCGATCCAATCATCCGTGCCAGCCAGCGAAACGTGTGTGAATCGGCGGAGAGCCGGAAAATTGCAGCGTGTAGTGGAAATTCTCGTGAGGAAATGAAGGGAAAATAAAGGGAAAATGCAGGGAAGGCGTTGGCCACATCATGGCAAATGCATGACTGCTGAGTGATTCAGGGCATCACCTGTCCGTCCGCCTTCGTGTTAAGCGAATGAATAATTGAAAGGCAAGCGGCATGGGTTAAGCGGGGAGTCCTTAACACCCCATGGAATCTCTGTAAATATATTTCGTATACCCAGAGCACCTTTCTCTCTATTTTTCTATAAGTAAATATATACTGTTCGGTCAAAAGATTAAGATATCACCGCCATGTCTGGGTGTTGGCCCATTAGCCGCTTGAACTCTGGGATTCCCCAGAGAAGCCCCAGAAGGTGTGCAACAGTTAACAGTCCGACAATCTAATTTAATTGCCCCAAGTTGAGCTCCGGGCTTAAGGTCATCGCTTCTCGTTTTTCGAGCTCCGACTCCGGCTCCGGCTACGGCTCCTCGGCTTTTCCAGCACCGACAGCGACAGGAATCGGGGAGCATTAACCTCCGCTTGCTCGGAGGGGGATTTGCCGCCAAAAGCATCGTAAAACGCTGCGAATCAAATTATCGTTAGATTTATTGCCCGCCAGCGAGAGGCAGTTGCTCCCATTGTGCGACTTTTTATGGGAACGGCACAAAAAAGTAACAAAGAAAGTTGTCAAAGAACAAGTGTCGAGTGCACGGAATGGCAGTTGGATTATCCGTGTTATTTTTTAGGGAAACCCAAGTCACCTAAACTGAAAAAGAATAGTCTAGATATCACAATAGTTCAAGATAATTGAATAGTACTTTGCTGGGAAATTTAAACCTTGTCAGCTTACTGCGATTTAAGGCCTCTAAAAATATTTATGTATAGAATAAAACTCTTTATTTATTCAATGAGTCGTCTTCCTATTATGTTTTATGGCTTTTTCCAAGGCCACAGCTTTGCACTGGGTTTTTCCTGTCAAAGGCTTTTCCTGAGCGCTTTCCTGATGGAATTTCCGTTTCCCTCGGTTGATATTTGAACTATTTATATAAAAACTATTTTTGTTTATAAACATCCTTACATATAGTTCACCGATCCCTATAATTTCCAAACTCTAACTGCTTGAAGATTTCATTTCTTGAATTAGTTTTGTGTTTCTTTTATTAAGGTTTAGATGCTGGAAACGATGGAAAACTAACAGAAATAAGATTTGAGGGGCTAGGTTTTCCCGCTTTCCCTGCAGCTGTTGGGGTTGTTTTTGCCCCCCGAAAAGTTTCATGTTTCTCGCCCTTTCGCACATTTTCCACAATTTTCTTGTTGCTACTTGTTGGTAGTCGTTAATTTATGATGATTGCGTGAAGAAAACTTGGGACCGCCAGGGCAAACTTTTCAACGGATTCCCTCCTTTATCTATGTAGGTTCCTGTTCCTCCTAGTTGGCGAATTAACACATTTTGCGGTCTTAGCCAATCAATACGCATTAAGTTTCCCCTAAAAATTACCTATTTAAACAGGAATTGGAGCAACAAGCTCTCGAGAAGTGCTGGAGTATATCCTAAGCAGAACTAAACGCTTTTTAAGCACTAAGCAAGTCACATACTTGGGTCTGCACTGAAAGTTACTGTAGCCAAGCGGAAGGGCTGGATGCCTGGATGCTTGTGCATTCGGAGGCATCTGTGTGAAACATCCAGATAATGCAAAACAAAACAATGAAAACAGCAAACAGCTGGGGGAGGCTCTGCTGGAGTGGGTGCTCTGCCAGGACTCGGGGGACAATGGGCAAGGCAACAAGGCAAGGGGCGGTGTCCCGGGCAGACAGCTCTGTTAGCACTTGAGACGTTGTCAGACAGAACAGCTTAAGCTACAATATTAGTTAAGTCTGAAAAAGGCAGCCAAAGGATGCGCCTTAAAAGCCAGAGAGACGGGGGCCTTCAACTTGATTTTGCTAAGAGACCATCAGAGAAATATGTACATATTTTGTATAAAATATGATAACCTTGGGAGTTTTAGTGCTACTTCCTGCACATCGATTTATTTGTTTCTTTGTTTCACGTTCTCCTGAATTATTGCTTTATTTTCCAAGTTTTGCTAGTCCCGAAATTAGTTAAAGCTTCTCTCGCCCGAGTTGTGTCGCTCCGAATTCATATTTCACTGCCCAAAACTGCCGCATAATTCACTGGAGTCCAAGTTTTCTCCCCAAAAGCGAAAAACTTTGCCAAGTTGGCAATGCAGCTGCAGCAGCTTACTGCCAAAATCATTGCTGGATTTGTCTAATTAAAATCTGGGCAAAATGCGACGCACAGTGGTTCAATTTATGATAAATTTGTATTATATCAGACGGAAATTTCAATTTTCCGACTGCAAAATTGAATATTTTTAGCTCTGCAAGCGATAGGCAGCTTAAAGTAATCGAAATTAATATAAGTGTGACCCATTCTTTAAAAGTTTTTCAGTGTTTTTGGGAAGCACATGAGGCGGTCATACTTTCAGTCAGCTGTGTTGAATAATATTATAGGATTCCATTCATACATTTTTATAACAAAATCGAATTAGGATCTTTTACTAGCCTTATTAAAATTAAATTTAAAATTAAGAATATACAAGATTTTACTTCCTAAATACCCGAATGCACCACTGTGCAACAACAGACATTGTCCCTATTCCCCGTCACTGTCATTAGAGCCGTCCGGCCCAGGACCCGCAGCTTTCCTGCCCGCTGGGCAGTTACTGGTCAGTTATGATAAGCTGGCATGGCCATGCATGGGGCATAAATGTAATTTGGAGTTTTGCTACACGAGCCACTGGCGAAATGAAACAAATGTCGATTAGCAGGAATGACAATATGGCTGTGGCAAGTTCTGTTCCGCTTTGTAAGCAGGGATTTACAATATCTGATCTACAATTTAATTCTGAATATCATAGCTTTAAACTTTCATGAATTTATAACAAAAATCTATAATAGATAGGATTAAATGCGCTTTAAAGGTCAGTATTTGGCAGGAAGGTTCTTAGAGCCAGAGGCACAGGCTTGTGGGGATGTTAATGCAACCGCTTCCGAATTTATTTCACATTCAAATCAAAAGCTACTCAGCAACATTGAGCTCCGCTACCTAAATAATAACGATCTGGATGAGCTGCAGATACCGGAACTCAACAGCTTCGACCCACGAAGAAAGCAAGCACAGATTCTCATTAATTAAAATACAATGCAGCATGTTCGAAATGAGATACGGGCGCAATTAAATGGAAATGGGAGATGGAATTACTAGGTGCTCCGCAAATGCACATTTCAGAGAATGCCAGAGAAATTTCTAGAGCAATATAGGAAGAAAAATACCAGTAAGTAAGCAGAATATATAAAAAAGATTCCCCTTTTCCAAAGTTAAGTGCCTTGGCCTATCATCGATTCTTATCGGATTAAGCTTAGCCATAAATCCGGAGAATCCAAGCCGGCTCACCTTGTTCGAGCAAAGAAAGAAACGCAGGAAGCAAACTTGCACGCGTCATGGCCTTCAACTTCGACGCTTGACTTGCTTTTGACGTCTCCGGACGTTCTCTCTGTATTTTTTCCGGGGAACCCGAGACGGCTTTTCCTCTTTGACCTTGTCCAGGCTAGCGAGTTGGCAAGTGCTGGGGCTTCTGGTAACTGGCAACAATGTCCTGGCATCGGGCTTGACAGTTAGTCAGTGTCAGGCTCCGATTTTCTTCCCCAGTCCCCCCTCCAGATCTTTTGATTTATAGGCCCTTTTGCATATGACGCCGCCGCCACACAAGGACACAGTCACGTACATAGGTTTTTCGAAAGAGCCGGTGCGGACGTAATCGAAGGTTGTACGGGGCGGGCCAAAAACCAACTCCAGATAGGCCAGACAGCCAGGCATCCGGACATCCTTAAAGCCCTTATTTATGCCGCCGCACACTGGAGAACTGCCAGTGAATGCCGTGACAGAGCATTAATGTTTTTGATTTTATTTAAATAAATTAAGAGGCGTCTTTGGCTTTTTGGCTTGACTGTGCGAGGTCCAGAATCCTTTTAATTTGTAATAATTAACTCTTCTGAAATTTCAACACGTTTTGTAATATTTTAAAGATTTTTTTAATCACTGAGTACTAATATCGAAAAGAAATTTTTATTCTTTTTAAGTGTGACAGCTTTTCAAAAAGTTCTTCGGCATTTTTGGAAAGCATATGGCGCGGGCATACTTTCAATCAGCTGGGTTGTGTTTGTTTGTAATTTGTAAAAAAGTAGCTAATATGTTATTATTTAATATATCAATTTTTATAACAAAATTTAAAAATAATGTTATTCCTGACTTATTTTAAAACAATTTAAATTTAAGACTATAATGTCAAGCGAGTTATTTATATTCTGTTTAATTCTAAGAATTAAAATAAAGTCACGAATCGAACCCGGGTCTCCCGTATAAGGCCTGCGAGTGTGAGTGCGAGGGAGATATGTACGGATACAGAAGACGTCAACTATTATTATTATTACCTAATAACTCCCATGTTTATTATCCAATTATACTCGGCTTTGATTGTATTTTTAGTAGTTTAGAACTGCAATTAGTTTAACATCAAAAACTTTCTCATTCACAAAAGTTGGACGAAAAGCCGAATTTTCACACTGGAAAACTTACTCCTATACAACATACATATATGCGTATTTTACGCTGGAAAACTTACTCCTATACAAAATATATGCGTATTTTACGGACTGACGTCAAAGTGTCGGCGACATGTATCCTTTTGGCTAAAAGACCGTAAACAAGCGAATGAATTCCCACTGGGCTGTACGAGCTAAAATCGTTAAACTAATTGATGAGGCCATTAGGTCAAGGAGCCGTCCATAACAATTAAAAAATTAATTTAAAAATCACAAGTAGGGTATTCGCAAAAGCACTCACTCGCTGCGAAGGAGGGAGCGTGATGGCAGTGAAGGAGTGAAGGACGAAGGAGTAAAAACTCTGACTCATGCCGACGGAGGGATGCAGCAGCTAAGGCTCTTTGTCAGCCTGATAAATGACATGTTATTGAGTGACGTTGAGCTGTGTTCCAGAAAAGCGCCAAAGGGCCTCCAAGGGGGAGAAATTAGAAAAGGCAGGAAACTTCAGAGGAAAATTCGGGAAATCCTAGTAAGCTCGCGCTGGCAAAGCCATTATGACTTTAAAGTAAAACTTGACTTTGCAAACAGGAATGCTTACAATAACTGATCCGATAATCAGCTTATACGGGAGGGTCAGAGAGAGCTGCAGCAGGTCTCCAGATCCAGAAGATCCCAGCTAGAAACTTTATCAAGAACTGCAGACTGCTGGAGAGGAAGGTTCCCCAGAGCCAGAGCCACAAGCTTGTGGGGATGTTCCTGCAACCGCTTCCGAATTTATTTCATATTCGATTAAAAAGAGCTACTCAGCAACATTGAGCTCCGCTACCTAAATAATAACGATATGGATGAGCTGCAAATACCGGAACTCCACAGCTTCGACCCACGAGGCTCATTAATTAACATACAATGCAGCATGTTTGAAATAAGATACGGGCTGGAAAAGGCAGGAAACTTCAGGTGAAAAATCGGGAAATCCTAGTAAGCTCGCGCTGGCAAAGCCATTATGACTTTAAAGTAAAACTTGATTTTCGGTTTCCATTACAAATCTGCCATTAAAACTCCAGAAAATGATTTCAATTCACGATGATGGAGTTTAAGCCATAGATTTCAACTGTGCCTTCAGCATAGGTTCCTTTTCACTCTGGCAAATTTATGGGGAAATTGTGTGGAAATGGAACCCAATTCGAGGCCGCACTTCTGCCCATTTTTCTTTTCCTTCGCAGGCAACAGAGCGTCAAATCCTTGAGGCAGGGCTCTTTTTCTTCGTCGCGTGTATGGTTGGATGTGTCAAACATTCTCTTTTGTATTTCCTCTGTGAATTTTTGGTGCCTAAAAGGCACTTGGCCAGCAGCGAAAAAACTAACTAAAATACTAAAAAAAAACAGGAAACGAAAAAAACTTTTAGCTCTGTGTTTGAGTTTTGTTCCCTCGATTTATGCCCAAGCTCCTTTTTCTAGTTTCAGCGAAACGTGGCATAAATCTAAATAATATAAAAGGAGAATGAAAATATAGGTTCTCTACTATTTTTGAGGGCAACAAAAAAAATAGATTCGGAAAAATGTTGCACCAACATATGGTGGTAGCTTGTTAGTAAATAAATTATTTTAGCTTTTTTCACCACGGAACTAACAGGCATGTGGAGAACGGCGGCAGGTGCAGTGATTGATTGCAACATCAGCCAGGAAAAATCTTCCACAGAGTCGCCACAGCCACCAGCAGCCCACCTTTGCCCAACTGGGTCCTGCTAGTGAAATGCATGCCACAGGTGGACTTGGGCTCGAGCACAAGACCGAAATTAATACTAAGGAAACAAAGCTAAAAAATAAAGACTGAGATGTTCAGCCACAGCTTTCTGGAGTACGGAAGCAATAACGGAGCAGCTTGCCAAATTAAAGAAGCCTCTTCTGCCAAGGAAGGCGCCTAGGCTCATCCACAATTTTTGGCGCGGGCTGAGAAATAAGCATATTTTTTCCTCTTTTTGAGGAAACTGAGTGAAACTTCATTAGGCGCGTCATGGATTTTCGGGAAGTAAAACCGATTTAGGATCGTAACGAAAATCGGCGAGATCGAGCGAGATAGTAAGCTTGCTTACGCATGCCAATTTTGTATTTCTTTTCGGGCGCGCTGCGTCATCTGGGTGACAAGGAGGCCCTTCATCTGATCCCAGGCAAAGAACCGCGCCGCCTGCTTGTTGAAGCCGTGTGCCTCCTCCAGCACAATTGTCTTGCATATCTTTAACCTCTTGAACAATGATCTCGTTGTCTTAAAGATCCCAAAGTTCTCCCGATCCTTGTGGAATGCCTCCTCTTCCATGTGTGATATCAGCTCCACTGGCACATTCAGTGCAGTGAGATACACATACACCTGACACAGCGATATGTAGATCTCTAGCGTGTTTTCGAAAATAACTAAAGCCAAAATGCAAAACAGCAAACAATGCTGATTTCTATGTTACCTATCTCTGGTCACACTATCCATCAACTATATAAGCTCAAGCATCTGAGAATAAAATCGGCAGAGTTCATTCCGCTTTCAAGAGGTGAACATCTCGTCCCCAAATTTTTTTGATTGGTGTCCTTATTTTTATTATTTATTATTGGTTTTTAATTTAATAACATTTAATTTAGGCATGGATATAGCTGAAGAATGTGGGTTGTTTGCGCGTGATGCTGTGCATCGTGTTCCAGGCCTACATCAATATTGCCTGGGTTAATTAATGTGTTGTTACCAGAGGTGATGCCCTGCTTTAGGTTTTGTTATTTTTATTATTATTTTGGTTTTTAATTAAATAACATCTAATTTTGGCATGATTTGGTTGCTGGATGTTGTGCATCGTGGCCCTGACCGAGATTGATGTTCCCTGGGTTAATTAATTTACTGTAACCAGAGATAATGCCCTGCTTTAGGTTTCCTTTTTTTTATTATTATTTTTAATTTGTTTCTCGGACTTTGAGATGGATGTCGCCAGAGCCAGAGGCTCCCCACGATCGTTGAAGGCTTACCTTAATTTAGCCGACTCCTTATTTATTTTTGTATTTATTTATATATTCATTTATTTTCTGCTTGTCAATAAACTACTGTTCCTAAAAAAAGGTACTTTTTCAGTGGATTTGTATCTTGAAAAGGGCAATTGAAATTTCGTTTTTAATTTATTAACTTTTAATTTCGGCATGAATATTAACCTTGATAATAGCCTACGGAAACCATGACCTTCTGACGCAGCAGCTCCTTCAGCAGCCACAGAAATTTTGGAGCGTCCTCCTATACAACCTTCATTATTTTCTTCATTTATTTTTTGTTATGTTTAGTTTGACGTGAGGTGTTTTCCAGCATATAAATACCCTCCGAATATGGCTTGAGTGCTCGGCTCTTTATATTTGTATTTATATTGGTTTACCGAGTGCAAAATCGCTTTACAAGTCGCCAAATTCTCCGTTTGTTTAACTAAATTCATAGTTTTTTGTTCTCGGAACTCAGAAGGCAAAAGGAACTTTTTTTTTAGCCAGGTTAGCCAGCAACTCGGCAAGATCTGTTGCAAAGGGAATTAACATCTTACAAGTCCTGGCGCAATCTCCCAGGGCGTGTCGGGTGGTTGTAGTATAGCTTAAAAAATAGCTACGACCAAAAATGATCGGTTTATTCACTGATTTTCGTTTGATGTTGTTTACATCCTGTGTTTACTCAGCGTGCGCTGGCAGACCGCAAGTCAAGGCTGTGGGCATCGCTGTTCTAGAGAAATCACCGTGCGGACCTCTTCAATATCAATTAAATATTTAATTAATTTTCCGCCGCTCCTCGATTGTTCTGGCCAGTAGCTCGAAATGCGAATTTAATGGAGCGTGGCGACAACAAAGCGGGTGCCATCCGCACTTCTAAAAGCCCAAGCATGAAAAAGTTACACTCATTCCAACATTTTAATTTGGCATTAAAGCCTTGACACTTTGATTATTACACTGTTTTATGTTTTACCATCCATCTATTAAGCCCGAGTCTTTTTATTGTCTTTAGTCTTTTGGTCAGAGGTTCGCTTTAAACAATTTACTAAAACGAAAGCCCAATATAAAAAAAAGGAAAATATGCTGCAACATATACAGAAATGTACACCAAGCTTTGGGGGCTGACCTAGATATAACTTTCCGGCGGAAAATTCCAGGCCAGGTGGAGGGGCCGCCCTTAAATGGGAAACTGCAACTGGGATTTTATGCATTTAAATGGAAAGTAATGGAAATTGAAATTAAATATACCAGCGGCCGCCGGCGTGGGGGCTGGATAAATGCATCTGCCATTGTAGGCTCTGATTTCAGTGGACCGGCAGACGAGGAGCTGGCCAGGGCGACGACGGATCAACATGGATTTTAAAATATGCAACGACAAATTGCGCACAAATTCTATAAGTGAATGGGATTCTTATGTCTACATTACGTATTTAATAGCAATGAAAGTGTGGTCTGTGGCAGCGGCAAAGCCCCTTCTCGAGCACAATGCATTCCAGCTTACGTCGTTAATCACTCTGAAATGTGGGGCATGGACGTCGGCGATAGCCATTGCCCGGAGAATGAGATATGTCGACGGCCCGACCCCCGACAGCGGTGGTTAAAGTTCACAGTGAGGAACTTAATTAAATGCAGGCAGGCAGGCAGGCGTGGCCTCCTCAGAGCCGGAAATGTAGCCCTTGTTTTACGCTTCCGCCTCGTCGCCCCCGAAAAAGGATGGCAACTCAAAGCGGCTGAGGAGCAAGGCCAAAGCCAAAGTCAAATAGAAAGCGAGCGGAGAACTAAACAAATAAAATGACATAAAACTGCGAAAAAGTCGTTGCCATGGCGGCTGGGGGGAAGGAAGGACTGACAGGGGCTGCACTTTCCTTCGCCAAAATGATGTCAACAGAGACAAGAAGAACGACAACAAGAAAAATCTAAAAATCTCTAAAAATCTGCATTAAAATCTGTCAAAAAATTACTCAACTAAGGTTAAATGGGGGGCTTTGCCAAGGGGACGACCAGGACGCGAGGGATACCAAGGAGCAACTGCAAATTTAAATGCAAATTTCTCGGTCAGTCGGACACGTACGCTGCAAGAGATTAAAATTTTTGTACTTTTACCCTGTAATGGAGAGCTTGCAAGGGTATATTTATTCTAGATAATGTTTACTCCATTTCTGAAATAAACATGTGGGAAAGCTACAGTCGAGTGTGACCGACTGCGAGATACCCGGTACCCAATGCAGTGTTGGCATTTTAGCTTATTTCAGGCTAGATCTAGCATATTTGAAAATGAAAAAGCATATAAAATTTGCAAATAGCTTAGAGCCTGAAATATAGCTTATTTAAAAGTTCATATAGCTTATTTAAGCCATAAACGAATTCGTAACTTTAACGAAATATTTCATAGTGAATATACATATGTTTTGCGGCATTAAAGTACGCAGTAGGCTTTTGATACCCGATACCCATAGATAGCCAAAAGCCGTGTATTTTCCGATTCGTCGTTAAAATGTACACTTACAACCAAAATATTGAAAAATATCATTTTTTTTTCGATTTTTTTAAATTTGGGGGACGTCATTTTTTTTTCAAAAAGTCACGAAAAATGTATGTTAAAATTTTTAATCTTAATAAGCAGAAGTAGATTTATTAATCTAATAAAAACTGACACAGAAAAAGAAATTAAGGCTGTTTTGGCTTAGTTATGAAGGTTTTATTAAAAAAAAAAAACATTTTTCGACACATTTTTTGATTCAAAAAATGTGGAAAAGTACGGTCTTCTTTAGAGCGTCTTATAGCCTAAAGCCGTGTACTTTTAGATTCTCTGTTAAAATCTTAATTATTTAAAAATAAAATATTAGAAAAAACTCGCAAATTTTTTTTTGACAATTTTTCAAAATTTCATAAGGGGTTACATCATTAAAATTGTCAAAAATAGGCAAAAAAAATTATTTGTCTAAATTTCTAAACTAAATAAGCAATTTTATTACCCTACTAAAAAGGAACATAGAACCGCTTTCCGATTTGAATTTAAGGCTGTTTTGGCTTAGTTATGATTATTTTTGTCTTCGATTTTATCAAAAAATCATCATATTTTTCGAAATATATTTTTAACCCAAAAATGTGGGCTC
>VNJO01005839.1:0-109681 GCA_008042535.1 Drosophila tani | reverse complement strand
CATATAGAGACGTTCACAATGCAATAAAATTTAAAGCCATCCAAGAAAATTTAATATAATTTAAATTTAAAAAAAATAGATTTTTTTTTTTTTTATTTAATCTAATTTTTGTTTTTTCCACTACTTTGGCGGGAAAACAGGAAATTTCTCGCGCCCATAATTTCTGAACGACTAAAGTTACAGAAACGTCCAACAAGTCGTTGGAAAAGTATTTTGATATGATAACTACTTTGCCCTGACAAAAATTTTCTAAATATTATAATTAAGAATTTAGAATTAATTTTTTTTTTAAGATTATAATTTTGTTTTGTAATGGCTTTTACGATTTTTATAGTCACTTCAGGCCGTATAGACATTGAGATATTTCGGGGTATAACACATATCTCCGAAAATTCGCTTTCTCATCAAAATTAGTAGCAATGATTCCATATAGCTTCTTATAAGTTTTTTTTTGGTAATTTTTCCTATTTGAGTTTCAAACAAAAAACTTATAACAACAATGGAAGACCTATGTATGTACATGTCATTTAAAAAACTTCTGATATCAAATAAAAACACCTCTTAACGAGGTGAGATTAATGTGACGATGGCACATTAATCTCACCTCGTTAAGAGGTGTTTTTATTTGATACAATTAAGCAGAATAACAAGAGAAACAAACGCAAGTCGGAACACTACAGTCGAGTTTGACCGACAGTGAGATACCCAAAGCATTGTGTTTGAAATTAATAGGCTCGTGGACATGGTCAATATACTTTGTTTAATTTTGTTTAAGCTTATGAAAAATTGTGACAAATGTTGCACAAATGTGGATGTTCCAGAAGCTCCTCATACACAGAAACTTTATTGTTTAATAACTTCCACGTTTATAATATCAGCTCTTACTTCCAATACTTCCGAGTCTATGCTCCCCGGTTCGGCTCGCCGATCCGCACTTTTCGCAGCTGGTAGGCTTTCGAGCCTCCAAAACCTCTCTACCGTCACAGTGGCGGATTGAGCCAAATGTACGAGCTCTGGTTCCTACAGTTAATCATTAATCTATCGGCCATTTACATCGATATTCTTGCAGCTCTTTTCTATCCACTTCAACATATAAAATTATTTTAAAATAACAAACTTAGTAACAAACAATCTGGTTATAGAAAAAAAGGAGTTGTATTAGTACGGATGTAGTTAAAGATATCCGATCAAGACTAGATAATTGGATTACCTTTTTAACTCTACTCGATCACAGTAAGGCCTTCGATACCGTCAACCATAGCATTCTATGCACAAAGCTAAAAAACCCTTTCTTGAGGTCGTATCTAACAGGTAGAGAACAAGCAGGCGTGTGTGGGTCGCATACTTCTCGCTTTATTTTGGTGACTAGAGAGGTTCCTCAAGGATCTGTGTTAGGGTCTTTATTGTTTTCTATCTATGTTAATGACTTACCAAATGTTCTGTCCCCTTATGATGTCCATTTATACGCTGATGATGTGCAGTTCTATGTCAGTAAACCTCTATGTCAGGTTTATGATTGCGTTAGTGTGTGTAATACCTTACTCCTCAAAATTAATAACTGGGCAATTGAAAATGGGCTATGCCTAAACCCTAAAAAGAGCAAGTATATAGTCATACTCAAAAGACCGCTCGATACTACGCAGCTCCAGAATTTATTAATTGGCAATAACCCAATTAATTATGTGGAATCTGCTGGTAACTTGGGTATCACCTTTAGTAACACGTTAACATGGAGTAATCATATTTGCACAGCAGCCGGGCGAACGTGTGGGCTTCTGAGACAGCTTTCAACTTCTCAGTCGTTCTTGCCAACTCAGCTACGAATGCTAATCGCCAGAACAATTCTGATTCCCACTCTTTTTTACGGAGTTGAGATTGTTGGGCATTGCGACACTCAAGATATGCAAAAAAAACCTATTGCTTGTAATTCAATTGTCCGTTCGTGTTTAATCTCCGTCGTACTGACCATACTTCTCATCTAGTCAACAATAGTCCTTAGCCTTAGTCAGTGGATCGCTTTAAAACCTTAATTTATTTTCAAAAAATTGTGTGCACCCGTTAACCATCTTACTTGTTTCAAAAACTTCTTCCTGCTTAATCGCAAAGAACACAAAACTTTATTATACCCAGATATAAAACCTTATGCTCAAGAAGGCAATTTTTTATTAACGCTATTCGCCTATGGAACAATCTACCCCGTGCTCTTAAAACCATCAGAAGTGCGTCTCAGTTTATTTCTAAAATCAAAGAATTATTGCAAGCTTAAAAATAGTTGCAACTTATTTGGACTTATTTTTATCTTATATTAATGCAAATTATTTTATGTATTTTTGTTTTTTTTTTCTCTATCTAAACTTGATTTTGTTATTATTTAAGTAATATTTAAATTATTTATTTATTTTATCTTGCTTGTCTTTACTTGTAGCGTTAGGATATGAATAAATAAATGAAATGAAAATATAAGCTCTTAAATACCTCATATTTTTCTTGTATTAAAGCTAGCTATCGTTGTTCTATCCAACTCACCTGGTACAGTATTATCGAAGGGATAGAAGAAGGCCACAATCATATTGATAACGACCACGCAATTGAAGAGTATATTGCTCCACAGAGACATGTAGCTGCTAATCCAGAAGAGTAATGGCTGACCTGAGAGTTGAATTGATAAATACTTTTGCAATAGATTTTCTGTTAAATTTGAGAGTCCACATACTTCGTAGCTTCTTTTGCCACTTCATCTCGTTGAACATTTCCTCGGCCTTGTCGAAGAAGTCGGCCACCTTGGAGCCCTGGTCGTCCCGTTCGGCGGTATTGAGGATTTTGATTTTGGTGTCCGTGGTCAGGTACTCACAGATCTCTGGAATGGGGAACACAATCTGCTCCAGGGTGCGATCGTTGCGAACAATCTGGCAGGGAGCAAGGATTACGTTGGGGATTACGATGGATGATCTATGTAAGTTACCTCAATTTGGGCCGTGTGGGTGGCGTAGTACATCAGCGCCTGACTGGTCTTGGCATCAAAGCTGGCCGATTGTGGATCCTCGGAGGCCTTTAGCAGGCCGGCCAACTCCTTGTTGTGCTGGGCCAGCTGATGGCACAGGATGTAGATGTTGTGGCCCACCTCCCGCGGACTGACAGTGGCATCATCGTCATCCGACCCGGCATCCGGCTCGTCCCCGTCGTCCTGCTCGTCTATCAGCTCCTCCTGATGGTAGGCCTTGCAGGCCACCTCCACCAGCTGCTTGGGATTCATGTTGTACAGGATGCGCTCCGCATTCTCGCTGTCGCCACGGCTCTCCATGATGGCGAGCAGCAGCTTGGAGGCATTGTTCTTCAGCTCCAGCACCAGGTCCATGCGGTTCTCGCCCAGCGGATTGATGTTGTTCAGTATCAGCGCCGTGATGATGTCCAGCCCGTTGGACTCGTGGGTGGCTATGCAGTTCTGGTTCTCGTGGCACGGCCCCTGGCAGTACTCGGTGAGTGCCTCCAGGGTCTGGTTAATCAGGGCCACGTTGTGCTCATTGATGTACAATCCCAGGAGCCCCAGGCCGCCCGTGGTCGATCCACAGATGCAGTCCAGGAACATCAGCGTCTCCGAGACCAGGTTGTTGTTCGTCTTGTTGTTCTGGTTTCGCAGCAGGTTCTGCATGTCCGGATTGTGGTTCTCGCAGAGCAGCTGCAGGAAGCGCAGGATGGGCTGCATGACCAGCACCTTGTTGGAGAGCTGGTTGCGCTGCTCCTTGCTGTCCTTGTGCTTCTCCAGCTTCTCGGCCAGTATGTCCTCCAGCGGATTGTTCACACTGATGGCGGAGCTCTCTTCGCCGGAGTGGATATTCCGGGCGTTTCCGTAGGCCCGTGCCGTCGCCAATCCGGCGTTGTGCAGCTCCCGCTTCAGCTCCTCCGTGATCACCACCCCGTTGCTCTTGAGGCCATGCTTGCGCGCGATCTTGTCCAGCTCCAGGCTGGCGTCCTGCTTGTGCTCGTGCGCCTTGGCTGCAATGTCGGTGGTGTTCACCGTCACCGTCGACTTGATCTCCTGCTGGGCGTCCTTCATCTTCTCGAAGAAGACCTTGAAGAAGGCCTGGTTGAGGTCGTCGCTGAGGAACTTCTGGAACATGCCCTTCTGGATGATGGGATTGCCGCCCTCCAGGAGAGCAATGCCGAGCTCCACGGCCTCCACGAAGATGTTGGGCGAGTGCACGGACTTGATGACCAGCTCCACGACCAGATCGGAGGCTCCCTCGCGATCCAAGTGATTCTGCATCTCGTGCAGGGTCTTGCCAGCTCGCTGCAGGTACTTGGCCCCCGGTCCGTGGGTCACCAGGTGGTGCTGCTTGGCGGGATCGGCCAGTGGGGCGGCGGCCAGTTGGGGCAGCTCCTCTTCCGGCAGCCTGGTGCTCTTGCTCTGGAAGTAGCGCAGCAGGAGCGTCTGGCGCAGAGCATCGCCCTTCTCCCCATAGTTCACATCAATGGCCATCATCTCGCGAAGCGTGCGCAGCACCTTGACGCACATGCGCTCCTCCTTCTCCTCCAGCAGCTTCTCGGTGTGCTTGATCAGCTTGCGGATGAAGCCGCCGCTCTCGCACCGCTTCCGAGCCTCGGTGCCGGCGGGAAACAGCAGTTCCGAGCGGTAGAGGATGTCGACGAGCAGCGAGAGTTCCGCCTCCACCACAGGCTTCAGCTGATCCTCCAGCAGGGAGACTATGTCCTGCAGTCCCTCGATAATGGAGCGATCCCACCGCATCAGGCTGGCCGACTGCTGGGCCTCGTACTTGGGCTGCTTGGAGGCCAGCAGCCACTTGGTCGTCTGGCGCGTCAACATGGCCGTCTTGCTGGACATGGTGGCCACCTGCTGCTCCAGCTCCGGTGGCAAGGCAATGCTCCGCATCTTGGCCGAGTCGGTCAGTGTGCGGATGCAGTTCTCCACGTTGAAGCGATCCGCCAGCGACAGCCACCGGCACTGGGTGAGCCGGTGGGCAGCCTGGAGCAGCTGCACAAAGATTAGCTGGCGTGACTGCACGATGGCGCTCTGGTCCGAGAAGGGACTGGAGAAGAAGCTGCACAGGAGATTGGTCACCCCGTTGAGGACATAGGCCTGCAGGGTCTTGTTGCTGGCGGCGGCGGCATTGGAGATGAGCTGGTGGATGTCCACCAGGAAGCTCTTCTCGAACAGGTTCCACATGTGGCCCGAGGAGTAGATCTCCTTCATCTCCACCTCCGTGTCGATGTAGCAGTGGTTGAGGAAGTCCACATACGCCTCCTTCACCTCCGGCATGCAGAGCGGATGGCAGATGATGGTCACAATGTCGTCCAGCGACAGCAGGTTGTTGCACTTGATCTCCGTGTACACGTTCTTGCCCATGGTGCAGCAGGCCAGGAGTCGCACCAGCTCCACGTGGTACTTCAGCGGACTGTCGTCGCTGAGCTTCTCCAGGCGGAGCAGCTGCTGCTGCTGCATCATCTGCACGAAGTGGTTGAACGAACCCTTGTCGTTGTAGAAGACCAGCACGTCCTCGCCGGCGTTGATCAGCTCCTGCATCACCATGTCCTGGCAGCGACGGATGAACTGGTTCTCCGCCCGCACGATCGTCTGCAGGAACTGCAGGTAGGCCACATGCCGTCCATGGATCTCGATGCAGTGCACGAAATGCTGCACCACCTTGTCCGTCACCTCGTTGCACAACGCCAGGTTATCCTTGAATATGGCACACACTGTCTTGGCCTCCAGTATCTGGAAGATCGGTTAAGGCTTATTAGTAAATTAAATTGGAAAAGAGGAATGTTTAGAGATCGCAATTCCGAATGTTCGAGCATTTCTATGCTTAATTGATCTATGAATTAATATATTTAATAACTCTCTTAGCAATAATTTAATATGTTTACAGATGCAATCAGATAATCAGTAAATAAAGTGTATTTTGGTAGCGAAAATACTGAATTCTAAGTGACTGGATGGCCCCCAGAATCACAATCGATCTGAAATCAATCGAAAATGTGCCTAAAAGTATGCATTGATAAAGCACACCTCGTTTTTGTAAGGTGATACTTTTTGTGGCATACTTTTTTACACTCTTTCAAATGATTTCAAGTCCACAGCGCTTCTGGGGCACCCGTGCTTTATTTATTTTCAAATATGACCATTTGACCTTTCTCCAGCGCACTGCTATAGTTCTTAAAACCTCTCTATTTCCAGCCTGTTTAATAAATAGTATTTTGTTAATTTTATTAATATAAAAAAAATATGTTCTTTGCGGGATAAAATACGGTAACTCGAGATAAGGACATTAAGAAAACTTACACCCGGATTCAGGAACAAATCGAGATGGTTGTGCAGCAGAGCCTGGTTTTGCTGGTTTCCGAGGCAAAAGTTCTGCAGGAACTCGTGGGCCAGGCACATCAGCTCCTTCATCAGTTCGTCGTCCTTCTCGTCGTAGGGATTCTGCAGGAGATCGAGGACAACGGTGTGCACGCCAACGTTCCGGAGCAGACGCTGTTCGTGCTTCCGCGGCTTGACCACCGACCCCGAGCCGGAGGAGGCCACACAGAACTTGTTCATCCGAATGAGTATTTCCTTGACCTTGCGATACTCGTTGCGCTGCTCCTGCGACAACGCTGCATTATATTCAACGTTGATGGCATCTCCGCCAGCATCCAGTTCGTCGGTGGCCTTCGCCTTGTACACCCACAGCTCCGACTTCTCGACGCTCTGGCGGAGTATGTCCAGGTCGGATTTGATCTGCTTGTACGACTCCACGTCGCTGTCCGACACCAGAAGTTGCACCTGAAAACCGAGATGGACAGCGGTTGAAGCTCTTTAGTCGTGGACTGCCAGGCGACCAGTGGTCTCTTTCAAAATCATGGGTACATACAAAATCAAAAGATCGGTCGGTGTAAGTCCACTTTGTTAGTTGTGATTTTTTAAACTATGCATGAGTTTACGAGTTTATATATTAGTATATATGGTATCGGATTAGTAAGGTCGAGTCTCGATTTAGAGAGAGAGAGAGAGTTAGCGCATGCAAACACAAGAGAGAAGATGAGTATTAGATCAATCAATCAGTGAGTTAGTTATAAGCAAAGCTACATACGCAGGGCTGCCATAGAAATTGCTATTTACCTAAAACATATTTAAAAGTTGCCGAGAAGTAGGCAATAAAATATTTAGGGCCGGTTTCTACCCTCTGTCAAAGTGCCCAATAGCTATCTGTTCGGAAAAGATAATCCCCAGGTAAACTTATCGTAAAGCAAGTCGGTTTTCTGCATCTCTCTGCCCTTCTACAAATATCTGAACGCGAAAGACTAACAAAGCAATATTAATGTGAGATTGTTTGCTGTAAAGCACAAAATGGTTGCTTTGGTTCTCGCAACCATTCAAAACAGCTGGAAGTCTCTTGTTCTTCTTCACTTGGCTATCGGAAATCAGCTGTTTTCTTGTCGAGCCGAAAAATATTTGACAGGGAGTCTGGTTCTTGTCAAAGTCAGGTCTCAAATGTTCATGATACAACCAAATTTTCTTAGTCGGCACCATTTCTGACTGCGAAATGTTGACATAGAGGTAGAAACCGACCCTTAGGGGCGTTAAGTCAATGCCAATTGCTTCCTTTTGTAAGGAGCAACATTTTGTAGCATACTTTGCACCGCATTTTTAGTGATTTCAGATCCCCAGCAGTTTCTGTGACATCCTTGACGTTATAAATATGATATCCGCGGCCTGCCGCAGTAAAAATTCGATGGCTAATTCTAATTCTAAATAAAATCAAAATGGTTTCTTGCAATTAAGGCTATTTTATCGAAAAATGTTTGAAACCTACAGTAAGTAAACTACATTTTCATTTTGAAACCATTAGAAAACTTAATTAATTTACTATAGTTATATCTTGCAATTAATAATTTATTTTTGATTTAAAGTACAAGTGACAAATGTTAGTACAAATAATAGCAACCAACCCAGGCGGCTCAATGCAATTTCTTATTTAAATAAATTACTTGGACTATGGCGTGCAATAATTAAATGATTATATAAACGGAATAACTAAATTATTTTGCATTAAATACATTGTAACCCTTTGCCGGGCACATGATCCAGACCATATGAATAACTCAACTGCAAACTAGTGTTGGGTAAATACTGCTCATTTGGGTGAACATGTCCTTGTTCTTGTTCTTTTTTTTCAAAAGAGTCAACTCACTCATTTTGATCACTTGTTCACTGCTCAGTGTTCACTTGCTCACTGCTCATTGTTCACTTGCTCACTGCTTATTGCTCACTTGCTCACTTGTTGACTTGTTCACATGTTCCCTGCTCATTGCTCTCTTGCTCTTTTGTTCACTGCTCATTGCTCACTTGTTCACTGTTCCTTTCTATTAACTGTTCATAAGCAGACTACTGAGCACTGCATTTCAACGACTAAAAAATCTATTTGTTACATATTAGTCTGATATACTCGTATGTATGTATGTATATTTATTTATTCATATTTCATGTATTAAATATTTATAAAAAGAAAAAAAATTATAATTAAATGTAAACAAAACTAAAATAACAAAATTAAATAAATAATTAAAATAACAAAAGTGGAAACTCGTTCACCACCTCTATGACCGGCAATTCGAATTAAAAATAAAGTACGAGCATGTGGTTGCTCATGTTTGCGCATTCTAAGAGAACTGTGCGCAAAAAAAAACCATATAAAAAAAATTACTGAACAAAAATGAACAACTGAGCAATAATGAGCAAAAGAGCAAAACTGAACAAGTGAGCAAAAATGAGCAAGTGAACAAAAATGAACAAGTGAACAAAAAAGAACAAATATTAAGGAACATGTTCACTCAATCAGTTTAGTGAACAACTCTTTTTTGTTCACTAACTCATGAGCAACCCAACACTACTGCAAACCATTCCCAAAACACCTAATCGATAATTGATAAGTCCGCTCTCTCTTCTGCAACCTACCTGTCGAAAAGCCTGAAGGACCTCCTGGCGCTGGCTGAAGTGTCGGAATAGCAGATGCAGGGCACCAGAGACCAGGGGCGCGTAGTCGTGCATGATCAGGTGGAGGAGGACGCGCAGGAAGGTGCGTCCCCCCTGGCCATCCAAGTCCAGGTTAGCCGCATCGCTGCGCTCGCAGTCGAAGATGCCCTCCGCCTGCACCCCGATCGACTCCAGATCGATGTTCTTCTGGCGCGCAGCCGTGGCGGCGGCGGCTGCAGCTGCAGCTGCCATGGACTCGGCGGTGGCCAGGGGATCGCTCTCGTTGCCGCTACCCGGAGTCGGTGGCTGTTGCTGCTGGGATGGCTGAGATGCCGGCTGACCCGCCTCATTGCTGGCGGCGGAGGCGGCCACTTCGGACTCGTCGAACTCTCGCTTGAATATGGAGAGCAGGCAGCTGATCCGATAGTCCAGGCGGACGTCCAAGATGAACTGCAGAATCTCGATTATCTTGAGCTTGGTGTCCATCACCAGGGGATACTCCTTCATCAGCTGGGACACAGACTTGCGCTGCTGCAGGGCGATGCTGGGCGCAGCTATGGCCTGACCTACCGATCCCAAGGCCAACGATGTCATCACCGTGTTTATGTCCCCAATCGAGCGCAGTACTCCGCCCTCGGCTGTAAAATACATATTTACATTTCAAAACATAACCTTTATTAATTATCTAGTTTAGTTAATTAATATTTTCTAGTTTATGGACATATCTTTAAATAGTTTCCCATTCTTACCCTCGGTGCTTGTCTCCTCTTCGACAGCTTGTCAAGGAAATAGCAAAGGTCTCAGTAAGTTAAGGTATTCCTTACACTATTTATATTTCCCGAGTACTCACAATCAATGTCCGTGCTGGCGAAGGCTCCCGATGAGGTATCGGACACACAGTCCAGGATGGAGAGCAGGGTCTTTGTGAGTCTCAGGAGATCACTGAAGCTGTAGAAGCCGAAGTAGATCAGGTCTCTGGCCAGTTTCACAACCTGAAAGAATAGGTTACTCGCTGGTTATCTTTGAAGCTGATATCCTCTCGATTAGGGGCCGACCTCGAAGGTGAGCTTGTTTTGCTCCTGGTCGGTGAATAGCCAAACCTTGGTGGCCACATTACACAAGTAGTTCTCCACGAAGGCGATGGTTGTGTTGAACTTGGCCCGGCAGGCTTGCTTGTTCTGGTCGGGCTGCTGGTTCTTGCCGTCGTAGCTGCAGAGCAGATATAGTTATCCAAGGACACTGACCACCCACCACATATTAAAACTCACTCCATTATGGACATCTTCGAGGGTATCTCGCTCCAGAGGCGGGCATACTTCACGGGCGTGACCGGCTCCTGGGGATCGCGGTCCACATGCAGGTGCAGCATCAGACGACAGAAGGAGGCTCGCAGCTCATAGGGCATCGTTTCATCCGACATGCATCTGGGAAAGGGGTTAGCTTAAGCAGGAATTCCTAAACCTACCTAGGGAGCCACTTACTTCAGAATCAAATCAATGTCCAGGCGAGGCGAGAGCTCGTTCAGGGCCAGGTATTGGCGGTTGAGGCACATGTTGGAGAACAGGTTCAACTGGTGACGATAGTAGTTCAGTATGGCGGCCTCCTGTTCGTTGCCATCGGCCACGGAGTTGGCCAAGTCAGCCATGGAACGGGAAGTCTGCAGGAAAGAAAGGCAAAGGCAGGAATAGAAAAAATGACTTTGAGTTCCGGAATCCACCAACCGGCTGTCAACTCACCGGCTGTCCCGTCCACTTGAGGTGAATCTCGTACCTATCCCCCGTCGACAGGCTGCCATCGTCGTCGGTGAGACTGGCACTGTCCCAGGTGGTTGTCGTGGACGTGGACTGCACATCCGATCGATCCTCGTCGTCGCCGGCCACCTCGGCCAGAGTGGCCAGGCACACGTCCTCCGTGGTGCCCTTGTAGCAGCGCGCGGTGGCGGATCCGCTCCTCAGAGCCTTCACCTGCGTCTCGATCAGGATGTCCTTGTTCTTGTCGCTCAACACACTCTTACAGATCAGCTCCTGGGTGACGGCGATGGCCTTGCGGTTGGACACGCACAGGTCGGAGAGGTAGTCGAGGAAGCGCGAGTCCCAGTTGTGCATGTTCTTGCGCACCAAGCCCACGAAGGTCTCGATCTCGGCGGCTGTGATGTGCTTCTCCAGCAGCTTCCGGTTGTTGTGGAGCAGGGCCGTGATGGTGTCCTCCGCCAGGATGTCGTAGCCGATCTGCTTTTGCATGAGGCCAAAGTGCTTGGCAATGTACTCCTGGTTCTTGCGATAGTCCTGCTGCGACAGGCGGAGGATGCGATAGCACAGGCGGAAGATGTTCTTGTACGGGGCGTTCTTGGGATCGCTGAGCTCGTCCAGCCGCAGGAAGGGCCCGTCGCCGGCCGTGTGCTCCTGAAAGGGTCCCTGCAGGATCTTGAACAGCTGGTTGAGGATGTACTGCTCGCGGAGCAGCTTCTGCCGATCTCGGATGGGGTTCTTGATGGTGAACTCCAAGGCCTTGGTCTTGTTCTGCTCGTTCTCCATCCCTGCAATGAAGTACACGATGTCCTGGAGCAGCGAGATCAGCGCCCGCCGCTCGTTGATGGAGATGCTGCCGTTGCCCAGCTTGCCGGTCACAGTGGCCAGCACCTTGCAGGCATCGTTGGCGAAGTCCAGGTCGCGCACCTCCACCGGCGAAACGGGGATCAGCGCAAAGGCCTCCTTGTCCTCCTTGATGGGCGAGCAGCAGACCATCGACATCACTGGCTTGTCATCGTCGGCGTCAATGGGTATCGAGGTGGCGTGCACCCACGTGTTGGAGCAGATGTGCTGCAGCCTTACGTAGCTCGACTGAGGAACCAAACTGTCCGGACGCGCCATCGTGGTGGCATCCAGTACGAACACCGAGGCTATGTCCGCCGAGTAGGGCACCGATACCAAGCGGTACTGCTTGACCTTGGGTTTGTCTACGAAAAAAGGAGCAAAGTTATTGAAAAATAGGTAAAGTTTAATATTTTAACAAGAGTTTTGGCTTAAAAAAATACTTTGGAAAGATTAGGAAAAATTAAACATTAAATGTAATAACGATGTTTGTTACTTTAGATTTAATTATAAAATGGTACATATTACAATTCGGATTAATCTTCTTTAAATAAACGAAATTCGTTAAATGGAACTAATAATGTGGCATTGAAGGGTATATTATGGTAATTAATATGTTTAAGAATTCCTATTATTAAAAAATGGTACGTATTACAATTCGGATTAATCTTCTTTAAATAAACGAAATTTATTAAATGGAACTAATAATGTGGGAATGAAGGGTATATTAATGATAATTAAAATGTTTAAGTACATGTGGGCATTTCCAGGATGGCGAACGGCCCATTCGCCGTATTTATGTATTTGCTAATCAATACATTTTACCAGTACTACTTGTATTCTAAAATACAAACTTTGGGGACTTGTCGCTTCGAATTTTTTGTAGAAAACAATGCATCGCGAACGGTACATAAAATAGAAGACTTCTTTGACTTCAGCTTGAAAACTGCAAAAGTCTATGAAATGTGGCGAGTAATTTAAAAGAAAAACTCTTAAGCCATAATAAAAAAAATGTAGCTTTTCATTTATAGAAGTTATTTTTAATTAAAACTATTATTTTTTTTTTACAAGTACATCGCGATCGTTACAAGACTTCCATATATTTTTCACCTGAAATTTTCCTTTGTATAAAACTTCATATTTTATTGAAAAACAACTTATTCTGTTCTTAATACATTTCAATGAGAAGAATTGATACTCTTTCTATATCAAACATTTTGTATGTTTAGCATGAGAAATTATTAAATTAAAAAATGCCTTTAAAATTAGCTAAGAGTAAGAACATTTTAGTTTTTAAGTTTTCGAACGATATTCACTTGAAAACGCTGAGATATGCTATGGAACCATTGTATTTTGAAAATTTTGATTTGGATTTCAAGTTTCTTTATAATTATACACACAAAAATACGATAATTATGAATATTTTAGTTATCGGGCCTGGTTGACCTTTGCTGGAAATGCCTATAATTACAAGTAGGATGGCAGAAATAATTATACTGTTTGCTTTTAATACCAAATAATACTTTTCGTGGTTATCTTTAATTATAGGCATATAGTTTTTAGGTGAGGCATTCGAATATATTAAGTATGTATTTATTTTAAAAGGACAGACAGATTTTATGATTCAAAACAAATATTCCGCAGATCTTACCATTCAGGGTGGAGTTCATGGCGGAGCAGCCGAGGCCCGAGTCCTTGCTGCAGTCCGTCAAGAGGGGCTCGTGGCCGGATGTGGACGAAGCGCCAACCGCTTCCGCTTCGGCAGCCAGGTAGTGACCCGTGGCCAGGTGCTTGAAGCGGTACAGGGAGTTCCAGTCGCCGGCGCCGCCGCGGCACGAGTCGTGCTGCACCACCTCGATCTCCCAGAGCGCCTTGCTGCTGGTGGCCGCCGTGGCACTGGTGCGACCGGTGGTGCGCAGGAAGACGTGGTACTCCTTCTTGTACTCGTCCATCGTCAGAAACTTCTCCTGCTCGGCGTGAAAGAGGCGCACCACGTCGCCGCCCTTGAGGATGTGCTCCTGGTTCTCCTTGTGCTCCATAAACAGCGAGATCTTCCACGAGGTGGACGAGTTAAGGACGTTGACCTCCTTGCAGCCGGGGTTGTCGGGCAGCTCGTAATTGGCCGCCACATGAAGGTTCTGCTGGTCGGCGTTCACCGGACTGAGGATCACCTTGTCGCCCACCACCACGTAATCGCCGATAGAGCGTAGCTTGTAGAAGGGCTTGATGTAGAACCAGGATCCCTCGTTGCCGTTGGCGTCCAGGTAGACGCGCATCGCATTCTTCTCCAGCAGCGACGGCAGCCGCTTGTTAACCGTCAGGTACTTGTTGGACTTCAGGTGGAGCAACTGCACCACCGCACGTCCATATTGAATCGACGTCCCCAGCAGTTTCTTGTTTTCCGTCTCATTCTGTTTCTTCTCGATCTCCGCAGCGTGCTGGTTGAAAAAAACAAGGAACAACAAGATTATTCCAATTATTTTGTCGGGTTACATTTGAAATCCATTGCAAAGGTGTCAAAAGTATGCAATTAAATATTTAGATCGAAAATTCAATATAAATTAGTTCCTTCTTATACGACTTTACCTTATTTAGCATACTGTCGGAGACTATTTCAATAGATTTGAAATCTACCTCTACAATCCCATTATTGTTATTAATGGAACTTATAATCTGTTTTCCCTGCTTTGCTTATACATTGCAGGCATTGATCTGGCTTTTATTGAAGACATTCAAGTCAATAATCCTCAAGTCTGGATGGGTTTTACCCAAAACCAATAGAATCCCTAAGATGCCGAACGCCCATATATTTGAATTGCAAGATGCAACTCTTTTTCAGCTGGCGACTCTCTCTCTCTGCCTTTTAAGCAACTTTTTAAGAGAGCACGGAAAATTCGAGTGGAAAAAAATCGCAGGGCGTTACTCATCTTGAAGCTCTAATGTCTTTGGTATTATATATTTCTCTTTTGTTATTTTGTGGTACCTACATGCAATCGCTTGAGAAGATTGGGATCCGTATTAGAGCCAGCCGACTGTTTAGCTGCTTTCCAAAATTGCTTCTGGGCGGAATATCGGTTCATGGGGCATATTTTAATAAGGCAGTCTGCAAGAAGAGTGAGTATTTAGTAGAAATATGACTTTATATTCGGGACAATGTTACCTCTAAACTTTTTGGGAGGACAACTCAGGTCTCCGGCCTCCGGGCACACCACTGTACGATCATCGACCAGGCTGTCGGAAGGAATCAAACGGTTATAGAACATTAGACAGCCACAGGTGGCAGGTGGGTGCCGGGCTCATCTGAATCTCGTTCAGTCCGGACAATGACACTTACCCGAGAGTGCTCAAGAAGCCGCAAACACTGCCCTCCGCGTACAGGGACACAATGTCGCCCAAGTGCAGGAAGCTCGCCGAGCCAATTATATTGTCGCCCATGTTTGTTGCCTTCCTTGGACCGGGCCTTGGGGTGAGGACTCAACGGGGATGTGGCTTTGGCGTCGAGTGGGTGTGGAGTGGCTGCCGCCGGGTGGCGCAACAATGGGCCACCGCCCGCTGCTCCTCACGAGGCTGCTCCTGTTGCGTCGCTGCGCTGGGAGCTATTGTTTAGCTGTTTGGATGTCGCAGTCGGTTACGCGAGTTAATTGCAATGATTTGTCGTCCTCGTTATGTCCTGCGGGGTAAAACAAAAGGCGAACACACATCATGAGTTTGCTCACATGTCTCCGGGGAGGCTTCTTAGAATGACTCTTAAATGCTAAAGGTTCAGTGTTGCCAAGATACATAATTTCAAGCTAATTAATTTGGTAAATTGTCTGGTCTTTTTGGGATCCAAGCAATCGGGGATTGAGGGTTTTCCTAGTAATCACACACCTGTACTCATTTTCGAAACATCGTTCGCCTAATTTTATAACTATTTAGTAAACGGAAATTGAAGAGCAAGATCCATGTTAGCTGGCTTTACTTTGGAGTCCCATTAATTTATAATGAATTAATGCTTATCAAATCAGAGAAATATCATATCTAGAATATATTCATAGTTGTTATTACATTTGCCGTCAATTCTACATGCCTTCATTAGCCCCTACACAATTCTATCTGGGTCGTAATTTAGTACAAGCTTATCTTGTTGTAAGAAATGAAAATATTTAACACAGATAAACATTAACAAAAGATAAATCGTATTTAAGAAAGTATAAGAGTTCGTTAAGGGTTCTTTTTTCACAAGATCTTCAGAATAAAATATATGGTTCCTTAGTTTTTGAGTCTTGATTCATGATTTATGTTTTTTGTTGGATGAACAGATTTGAATACTAAAATACCAAAATTTCAAGTTTTTTGTGGCTCTGTTGGTATAGTATGTTCACTTTTATTATAATTTAATTGCTTTCCCCCTGTTTCCAATTTGATATAAAAATATTTTTCATAGCCGCCAGCAGCGGGGGAACGCGTGAGGGGCATTCCAGTTTTGTGTTTCTTTTTTTTCTTGGCGGGTTATAAAGTATTCATGAACAATTTGTCGACCAACCCCACATTACTCTGTATGGTTCAGTTGCTCCCATTACTTTCCACCCTCGCCTTGGGACAATCCGGCGTATGCTTAATATTCTCACCCCTTAGCGAGATGGCAAGTTGTCTGCTTAATGCTTCCAATAAACATTTCTCGTTGGTGTCTGTCTGTCTTGCCAGCGAGAAAAATAAAGTTGTCACTTCTAACGATTTTCCATGCTTTAATGATTTCTCTCAGCATTGTCTACAGATAATGGCTGCATGTCCAACAGAAAAAAAAAACACATACATTTCCACATTAGTTGGAATGGGAGAAATGTTTTCATTGTTGAACAACCTCTCCTGGCAGCGTGCCACAAAAGTTTGCACAGGGATTTTAGTTTGAAGGATTCTAGAAAGTTGTTTCAAGTTCCCCGTCAATGTCAGCAATTCCTTGCTGCTTTTTGCATAAAGTTTGTGGACTTGTTCTTTGGTTTCTACATTCCATACATCACAGTATTACTTAACTACATATGTAGTTAGGCTTTTCTATCTACTATAATTAAATGTAAAATCTTTATACTGTCAATAGATCTGTACATCCATAATTCATTCGCTTTTGAAAAATTACTATCCGATTTAAAAGATTCCTCCCTTCAGTTAATTGAAAGTGAAATCATTGCCAGTTTTTTATTTATTTATAGCGATTGAAATTTATGCAAATGGCATTTCAGAAGTTTGTTTATTTATTTATTTAATTATTTCGGCCCGCCAAATCTTATATTTTGAATGATCCGTATGAGTGAGTTATTTATGTGCCATTTGTTATTATTTCAACGTATTTGTTCCTGGTGATTAGTGGCTGCTTAAGGCGAGGCATCGTGGGCATACTAATGAGCTGCCACCCCCAAAAAAACCGAATAAATAAGAGGAGAGCTTGAGCCAGATGGGGCGTAGGCTCGATTGATGTATGGCTTCAGTTAATAAGGTTGATTGACAATAACGATCACCCAAATGCTTTCCGCTCTCCTGTCAAACTCCAGTGATTAGCTTAAGACCCACTGGATTCCGCCGAAAGCCGAGGAAATGAGAAATTCATAATTTCTCCCTAGGCCAAGAATTCAACGAAATCCTGTTGAGCAGGGCGGGGTGGCGAAAGCCTGCCTGCTGCTGCTCAAATATGTTCATCTTGTTGGCGGCTGAGTGAAGGCAGGAAACGAGGAGCTTGTCGCCCGACAAGGGCCATGGAATTCGAAAGGCATCCTGGCAGCTGGGGGACAGCTAGACAGCCAGACAGCCAGCCAGCCAGCTGTGGCATCCATCCGGCCCAACCTGTAACCAATATATTCGGATCGGGGGTGTTGGGAAGGCTCGTAACGTTTTTCCGGATGACGATTAAATCTGTTTCCCAACATAGCAATTATTTTTTTATCACAACAAAGGGCGGCGGGCCAGAGGGCGAGGAAGCGAGTGGCCTAATCTCGGCCACCACCTGCTGTTAGACAATTAAAACGAAAATTATTTGACTATAAATTCGGCTAACAAGCGTTTCAATCACAATAATCCAGCCACTTGCCCCAAACAAAATCGCACACAACGGATACACACACATGGCCCCTGGTATCTACGAGTGGGAGCTCAGATATTTGCCTATTTTTTGCTGCCTGTTTCTTTTTTTCGTTATTCGGTTTATTGTGGCGGAAGCTGGCATTGCCAGCGCCTCACGAAGCCTTCCCTGGGATCTGCTTCTGCTTCTGCTTCTGCCTTTCCAGGTGTACATTTTCATCGCATCGCAGCAAACACTTACACACTTTTTCAGATTCGTTTTCGTATTCCTATTATTTGGGCGCTTTGTAAACACACAAGATATCAATGGAAGCGGCCGCGGGACTTTAATAAATAACAATCTCGGATGAATAATAATTGTGAGAACTTGTGGGCAGCTCTTTGAAGTCCAGTTCTGTTTTTCGGTAGCCGTGGCCCGACGGAGGAAAACCGAGGCGGTCTGCAATCACCGAGCGCTCCAGCGAAAATGTTGGCCAAAGTTCGCCGTAATCGGCCCAGAAAGCTAAGGCGCGAGCTTGCGGAAGCTTTTCCGCTTTTCCACCCGGCATTTGAGTGAGATGCGATACACTTTTCACTCAGGGCAACCCCTCAACATTTGTTTCCATTCATGCCCGTATTCCGGAGCTCCTGGGTCTCCGCGTCCTCCAGAGCCCTTGGCCCAGAGTTCTTTCGGCATCCTTTACGCATCAGCGCTGCGAATTAGCTGGGTTAGTGGGTTAGTTGGCAGCGGGACGACATTAGTCAAAACTTTTGCTCTGGGCCTCCGCCTGAGTGCCTCTGCATGTGGCTTTCGGGGCGAGCATCATGTGCCGATTTGATTTCGCTTTTCACGTCTTCTCGGGTCCTCGGCTTAATGCGACTTCCCACGCCGGGTCAAGGTCGGCGCTGCGACTTGTGCACCCGCCCAGCTGCACTGTGAGTGTACCTTGCGCTCCGGCCGCCCCCTTCTCGATGAACCTTTGTTCGGAGCGATGAATGGGAAAATTCTTTGAGAATTCGTCTTAGCCAGATTAGTTTGACTTGGCAGCAAAGTGATTTGTTTCGGTGGAATGAATAATTAAACGGGGGTTTTCACGAGTGAAGTGTGTGTGCGAGAGAGTCTTTAGGAAAGTTTTATACTTTAGGTAAGGAAGTCAACAAGTATAAAATTGAAGCAAGAGTTCCTTAATTTTTCGTACACTAATAGAACTCATTAAAATCAACTATTATTTGAAGAATTTACAGAATTTAAACTTTTTAAACTTTAAAAAGTTTATAGGCATTTTATTCAAAACAATACCAAATCGATCCATTTTGGTAAAAGTGAAACAATTACAAAGTTATGTCAAGATTCAAAACATTTACCTAAACATTTTACATTTTACAAGTAGATTTTTACATTTTCATATTAATCAACCGATCACTTCTATTGCAACTATATGATATAGATGTCCGATCTGAATAAAATTAAAACCGTAAAAATACCTATGTATGTCTCGAAAATTATAGGAATACATCGAAAACAGAGATGTTTTTCCATTAGTTTTCGGAACGATGGCAGCTATATGATATAGTAGTCCGATTTTTGGCGAAAAAAACATCAGGCAGACATACAGGCGGACATGGCTAGATCGACTCGGCTAGTAATGCTGATCATTCACTGCGTTGCAAATATCGTGACAAAATTATAATACCATTAGCAAGGATATACAAATTAGGAAGATTTTAAGTAGACATATATTTAAGAAGGATAAACTATATGAACCTTTAGTCTTGGTACGTATATATTACTAAAACGTTTTTACAGCGACACGTTTCGAATATAACTGGACCTTAAGCCCTTTTGTATTTTTGACTTTCAGGTCATAGATTTCTTAATAAAAGAATTACCTATGAATGCTTCTTATTTATATATTCGTTGACTAATCAGCTAATACCGGCTTTTGAATAAAAGAAACTGCCACATTCGAATAGGTTAAATGTAATGATTGCTCAATTAAATGTTAATTTAACGCGATTTTAGCTTGTAGTATTTTTCCAAGTGTTAGATTAGTAAAAAAGTAAACATTAAATCAGTCTCTTGAGTCATAATGCTACTTAACAACTTTAAATTTGTTGAATATTTCTGTAGAATTTCGAAATGTTCGTTTTCTCCTAATGTAACCGCATTATTTGCTTACATTTTGTGTTCTTTGTTTACCATTAAGGGAGGAATGGCTGATAAAGATGTAAACAATTCAGATTCCACAGAAACAATTTCTATCGTTTTCGTAATTGCTAAATTTGGTTTTGAAGCATTTACATAACTAGGGTTTTTGGGTAAAATATAATATACTCGTATAGTGAATATTCACAATATGAACCACAAATTATCTGAGTATGCATTCTTTAATGTTTTTCTGCAAAATGTTTAATTATAAAGGCATTATGGCCATAATTGAATACAAATTGAAGTATTTTATGTATATAATTGAAATTGATTTACCATTTCGGAATTATTTGTATTTAAACCCTTAAAAGGATTAATTAAATTCAAAAAGTCTACGTAATTAGAAATTGTAATTATAGAAACATGCATTATGACAGGAGCTCATGAATTAATTTAGAAAAAAAAAGTATTTACTACATAAAAAAGCTTACAATAATTACCACTGCAATTTAATTTATATTATAAGGTTTTGAAACTTGTATTACTATAGGAAATAGTTAAATCGCAAAATCTTTTTATTTTAAACCTTGACTCTGGACTGACCTAGGCTAACACTGTAAATAACCGTGTGTTTTCCCTGTCGCATGACTTCTGTGAGGATATAGACAGCTTGAACCGTTATCGGCCTGTCAGAAGCGCCGCATTTGCTTAGTGAAGCGATTATCGAGTGCTTAAAAAGCAATCAATTACGCGACCAAAGAGCCAGGTGCCCGTATTAGCATGCGGCGGTCAAGCTAACTCCGGAGCTTTGGAGCTGAGGCGGGCAGCGAATCACATGCGTGGGAAAAGCCGAGCAAACAACGAAAAAAACGACAATAACGAAAAGCCACAAGTGGTCGGCATGCAAACAGATGCAAACGTCGACGTCGACAGCGACTGCGGCTGCTATTGCTGTTGCGCCGACAGAGGCGGTCAGCTGAGCGCCGAACAGCTGAGCGTTGGACAAAAATCAACACATGCGGCGCACAACACAACACAACACACAGCACACACACTCCGTGGCGAGCCCGTGTGTTTACCTGGCAGGGCGCAGGCGTGACTCAGCTTTGGGCCAGCTTCGAAAGTTCCGTGGCGCAGCTTAAAGCCCGAAAGCTGAGCCATTTCCGAGGAAAAGTTGGGCTGGCCGAAGGGATTTTCCTTCCAGTTGTCGAGCGACGCGCAGAGCGCCACGTTGTCCTGCCCAGCCCCGGAAAAGCCAGCGAAAGGAAGAGCGTCGCGTTGGGCGGGCGCCGAGAAGTAGGCAACATTTGCTGCCTAGCCACGGTGCGTATGGGTGATGTGATGCTGTGCTGCCAGCAGTGAAATCCGATACGGAAAGCTCAGGCCTTTCGTAAGTTGCCAGTCAGCCCGACAGTGGTGGAAAATCAGAAAAATTAACAGAGAAACCAACTCCAATTATAAGTCTAGTTCAAAAAATAAAAACAAGAAACACCCAAAATTGCCAGTGAAAACAGGAGGAACAAAGGGATAAAAGTTCGTCCTGTGTGCGTGCGATAAAAGTTGCCTGTGTGTGCGTCGCCTGCGTGTGTGTATGTGTAAGTGTGTGCGCAAAAAGAATAGAGAAAGCAAAGCATCCTGTAGGAGTGGCACACAAAGTGTTTGCATAACTTAACTCGCGATAGCCACCCACCCGCAGCCACGACCCGCCGCCCACAGCCAATAGCTTGATTAAATGCCCCGGAATCGAGGCGGAGTCGAGTGCTGAAGCAATGGATATGCCCGAAGGATATCCAGTTTGTGGTGATGTAAAAACCGAATTTAAAGACTGACAGAGTGTGCAAAAATGACCCCGAATAGTTTGCAGTGTGGTGTACTGGGATTGAGGCGTGGCCGCGCTAATCCCCCGCGCCATGGATAGCGTCCAGACATCCCAATGCGTCGTGATGTCTGTGGTCGTCATCGTCTCTCTGATAATCCTGGGCGTCGTCATCTATATCGTGTATATATTTGTCATAGCCCCCGTGGAAGATGTTGTGCATCGCGAGGCCCTCCTCCAATCAGGTGGCTGTTCTCCATATTATGCCCTCGTAAACAGGGGATTTAACTGTCGCCTTGTTACACAGAGCACAATGTGACCACCACACTTTATTATCCCTACGACGACTGAGCCAAAGGAAAATATTGCTTCGGTCCCTTCCCGTCCAGTGGAATATATTTGCTAACAAAGTTTCCAGATAAATTTGTAGTGTTTTTACTTTTACTTGGGTTAAAAATGGTTAAAGGAATATCATAATATTGTTGGGTAAAATAAAGAGGACAAAATATATAATTAAATTTGATAAAACTGTTATTTGATAAGGAATCATTTGCAGAAATTAATTATATAGGACATAAAATTGCATTCTCTTTTCTTTAAATATTTCAATTATTTATTTAATTATTTTCTTTAATTTCCTTCAGTAAGCCTGCAATCTAAAATGAAACCAAACAATTGGTCCAGGCTCAATCCGTTATCCCTTCTCATATACCCTTATAATTCATCAGAAACTCAATGGGCGAACGATGGGAATCCCTGGGAAAATGCTTGCCCTTTGTCCGCACAACCCAAATAGTAGCTCAAGCCCAACGAATCGTTGGCCATCAGGCACTTTAGCAACAATAGACCGAATGGGGAAATTCGGCTAACTGAGGCAAGTCAATGTGCAATGCTTGAAATCATGCACAGAATGGCTACATCCCCCGACGGCCCCAATCTCCGGGAGCAGGTCCGCCTGTCATCAATCCGATGGATTGGGGTTCAGTGGAGCGGAACGCACGGGGAACGGAGAAATACGTACATATGTTTGGCAACTCGTGTGTGAAAAATGCCCGGGAAAATTGCCTACGAAAAGATGCTGCAAAGTACACAAAAATATAAAATGTGAATTGCCAACACAATGGACCAGGGAAGTCGCAACACTTTAGCAAATTCGGTTGCTGCTCGGGCGGACCTCCTTGACTTGGTTATTGGCTTAGATGGCTTTCCCTGCTAAGCCGCACACACGGAGCCAGACCACAATGGCTTGGACACGGGTCGGAGGACAGAAGCGAAAGGGATAAAAGGTTAACGTAACAGGGCGTGGAGACGAAGGAGATGGTGACAAAGTTCGGTTCAAAGTTTTTGGGGCTTTTGATTGAAGCTTTTGTCGGCGGACGACTCCTCGGGGAGTTGTCTTGGCTGCTGCTGGATCGCCCATAAAACAATTCCCGTTTACAGACGGCAAATTAAATTATCGCAAATTGGCCTGGGGGAGAAATTACTCCACGTAGTGGCCAGATCGATATGCGCCCAAGGATATGCGAACCGGAAAGTCGGTCCAATTGAGCCCGAATCGCTCTGCTGCAAAGTCAAACAATCTGAACCCACCCCTGCGGTTGGATCTTCATTAAAAGTATTCCTCGATTCCTCGATGTGGGATTTAAAATCGAAACCGCTGCACTATTTCAATAAAGCCTCATCATCATCAAATGCGAGCCGCCGTTGAGCCCGCTGTTCTCGTTGTTGTCAGTCTGTCAGTTCGAATTACCGAGAGACCACCTACTTTCCATCCACCGCCCTGTGCTCCGCCCTGCACTGCCACATTCAATGAACCTCGCCGGCTGCAATCCCCACACACGCTGCCACAACAACGAAAATTAAATAAAATGTTAGCCATGGCACGTTCGTTATGTTAAATGCTTAAACAATACTGGCGAAGGGAATGCTTTGCGGGCTGCACTGAACCAGGAATGCCCTTTGATTCCATGATGATGATTGATTCTATTACTTTCTTAAAGCTTTATCACAATAAAATATAGCCTGAGCAAACAAATATATATATTAACAAAATGAGTAATAAAATCATTATTTGATAAGAGAAAAATATTTTTGTTTTCGATTCACGCTCCTCTTTAAGGTGGAATTTGTATATTATTATGAGTATAAGAGGAACATGGCATACAACCCTTTTATACTCTTTTGGCTACTTTCAAAGTTCATTAACTGCCTTGTCAATGGACATGTAAAAATTCGAATCGCAAACAAATCGAAGTGTGAAATTCATATAAAACTATTTCGAAAGTACGAGCCATGAGAGCGGATTCCGTTCCTTTTCGTTGACATCGTGTATATGACGCCTCTATTCGCTGATAGTGGGTTCACCTTTATACCCTACCACCCGTTTTCATATGGGAATTGTTCAGCCTCACTTCACTTCGGGCTGGTGAGGGCTTTCCGTGGGGAAATTCGGTGCACTGTTTAGTCAGCTGAACTCGAGAGTTCCTGGGAGCACGGCACCGTTGAAGTCTAATCAACTATTTATGGGGATTAATAGGAAATGAGTGCAGATGGCGAATGAGTAATAAAGTGCAAAGCATTTCAGGGGTGGGAGGCGATGAAAAACAATTTAACGAAAGGGCTTGAAACATTTATTCGAGCCATTAAAGAGGACCCTCTAGCAAGGTGAAGAATTAATTACGACTCGTGTTTTACGTCCTTTTTTGTGTAATTCGGCTATTTATTAAGGTCTGGGCCCCGTCTGGCCTCCGAAAGCTATTGAAAAGCTCAAGAGATCTCGGCTCACCTGAGCCAAAAAACGAGGAAAACACACACAGACAAGCAGGCGAGGAGAGAGCCCTTTTCCCATTTTCTGCCGCATTCACTCTGCTTCATTGATAACTCACACGACCTTTCCGCGCATACACACAAACTCATACCCGCACTCACATTAATTGCAGCCAAGTGTGGGAAGGGTGTAGGGTCTGTGTTGCATCCCCCATGAATGGCGTTGTGGTCGTGAGTGTGTATTTTATTTATAACATGAAAACGTCGTTTACACAATTTGACTATTTATGTTAATTGGTGGCGCTCCCAGGCGCCACCTCCTCTCCTCCATTCAGCTGCGAATTATGCACATGCCGATGGACAGCATATGTAAATACATGAAAACATGCATAAGTATGCGCCCACAGCTAGGGTCGATAAAGTGTTTCAAATAGTAAACCCAATTTATTGTCTTTTTATTCTAACATTTTGTCCACATCTGTGAGCATGCTTGCATCTTTATTCAGAGTACTTTAGTAAAGAACCACATACTTGAAATCACTCAGAGATACTCGGAGTGTGCTCTCCAATCCCATCGTTGATTCCCAGTGCACTGCTAATGGAAATTTACTTCACCTTTTGACAAAATATAGAGTTCGGGTAATTATACCCGGTACCCATAGGATACAAGGGTATTATGGGTTAGTGCCAACCGAGAATGTATGTAACAGGCAGAAGGAGGCATCTCCGACCCCATAAAGTATATATATTCTTAATCAGCATCACCAGCCGAATCGATTTAGCCATGTCCGTCTGTGCGTCCGTGTGAAACAGCAAATCTCAGAGACTATAAGAGCTAGAGTTACCAAATTTCGTGATAACATTGGAATCTGTTGCACGCAGATCAAGTTTCTTTTAAAATTTGGCCACGCCCACTTGCGCTCTCAAAAATCATAAAAAACGTTAAAGAAGCTATACTCGTTGTTTTCGGGTAAAAGTTAATAGATACAATAAATAAATAAAATAAATAGGACGTTGCCTGAAAATTTCAGTAAAATCGGATGATAAACATAGGAGATAATAGCAATAAGGTTAGAATTTTAACACATCGCCCTAAGGCACTGCTGTTGCAAGCTGTAGCCGACAGGTGGCGCATTCGAGCCTTGGCCGTGCGATATAATGGCGCCAATGTATGTATGTACAATGTAATGTATGTACCATTTTAAATTGCCTTTTAGTGTGAAGCGAAAACGTTTAGGTACCGGGTATCTCACAGGCGAGCACAGTCGACTGTAGCTTTCTTACTTGTTATTCTAACATTTTGTCCACATCTGTGAGCATGCTTGCATCTTTATTCAGAGTACTTTAGTAAAGAACCACATACTTCAAATCACTCAGAGATACTCGGAATGTGCTCTCCCCATCGTTGATTCCCAGAACTTTACTTCACCTTTTGACAAAACATAGAGTTCGGGTAATTTGTATCAACAATTGTTGATTATTCTGCTATCTGACGTTGTGAAAAATGAAATCATAGCTGATAAGCTTTGATGGTTCTGACTTTTCCTAGATTTTCTCTTTATATTCTTATTAATCACGTAATTGGCAGCAAATGATTGATACTTTTATGGAAGAAGTAAGTTTTTAAGGCTTTATGATAATATAATCCATGGGCCAAAAACATGATAGATTGATAGGGATACAACAACTTTAATTTATAGTATATATCACTAACTAACTAATGTATCCATAATATATTAATTATACTACACCCAAAAAAAAAAACAAGAGTTTAACCTTTCTACGCGTATACTCAAGCAGTATAACGAGTTAAGTATAGATTTTATACTTCAAAATATCAAATGTATACTCCAAAGTTTAGTTTTTAGACTCTATAGTTTCAATAGTGTATTTTTGAGTATTCTTTTTATACGAACCTACATCGAAAATTCGATAACATATCGCGTTAGCTGGAATTTAGTGCTTTTCTGTTTGTCGCGTTAGTGATTATTATAAAATAATGGTGCAGATGAGTATAAAATTTATACTTTCGTAGTATTAAATTGATAAGCATCTTATTAAGAAATTTTTCATACTCAAGAGTATAGAATTCATGTAACAATCGTATAGGTTCAATGATGATTTTTTTTTTTTGGGTGTATCTGGCGTTGTGAACAATGAAATCATAGCTTGATGATTCTGACTTTTCCTAGATTTTCTCTTTATATTCTTATTAATCACGTAATTGGCAGCAAATGATTGATACTTTTATGGAAGAAGTAAAGTTTTTAAGGCTTTATGATAAAATAATCCATGGGGCTAAAAACATGATAGATTGATAAGGATACAACAACTCTAATTTATAGTAATTAACTAACTAATGTATCCATAATATATTATTTATGCTAGTATTAACCTTTAATGAGTTAATCCCCATAAAAACATGAAACTGTCCGTTTTCCAGCTTGGTAATCTTAATAAATATACCAACTAAACGTGATTTAAGTTGACCAAATTATACTTGACTCAAATTAAGAGAGGACAACAGCAATCACTCCAGTAAACTACGCTTGTTAATATATAAAGCAATTCACTAAAATGTGGTAATGTGAAAATAATTGGTCGTAATTGTATGCTCACATGTCTGTTAACTCGAACATTATAAGTTGGCCATTAAGAGTTACTTGAGTGAGCTCTGGCGATTGCGAAAAATGCAATTTGGCAATGAAAAGCCATCTTTATGCCGCGCAATTAAATTGAAATCATCGCGTGCAGCAGCCGCCGGCTGTCTCTGCTCCCTCACTTTGCCCCTGCACTGAGCCCAACTCACTGATTGCAGGCGAGAAAGCTCCATCTCCATCTGCTCGGCCTCTCCCTCTGCCAGTCTCTGTCTCTTTTTGGGGCCTCTCTCGTTTTTCGCAGCTGCCACTATCTCGCTCTATCTCCCAGTACCTGCCCGGCAGTCAACAATGTGGCGCTTAATTAAGCACGCGTCGGCCCTGTCAGCCGCTCTTCCTCTCTCTGTCACCCCTCCACTATTCGGTGGAGAAGGCTGCACTGAGAGAAATCATATATCTCTACCACCCAGCATGTATCGATCAACAGTCTGCTGGAAAATTTGATCAGTATGAAGTAATCCCTGGAAAAAACTGCAACGCTGTTTGGTTACGTAATATTCAAAATCAACTTTGAATTTTTTAGGGTTTCATTTGACAAAAAGAAAATTAATGCTATTTCTTTCTGTGTAAGATTCTTTTCACCCTAGAGATGGGAAAGCGAGAGTGCAAGGTGTTCTTTTTGCTTTGTCGTTTTTGTTTTTTGCTGCCTTTGCATTGTAATTGAATCAGCGAGGTTTGCTAGCGCTTTGCGCTTTGATTTCCTTTCAATTATTCAACGAAATGAACTGGCACTGGGCGAGGGCGTGACTGCCAGATAATAGCTATCTGGCTAAAGGTAATTAGCTCTGGCCCCAGTCGAAATGCGTGATACCGGAGAGCCTATTGCCTTATGACCCACTTAAGTCGGCGACAAGCCCTTTGGGAAACCAGAAAAACCAGAAAATCAGAAAAGAGCTCAAAGCGAAAGGGCAACAGGTTGCTGGAGCGTTTATGCGTTCCGAGTACTTACTGCAAATAATTTGTAGATGTAGATTTGTATCCGATATGAGCGTTACTGTCCAGCGATTGAGTCATCCGCTGACAGACCGATGGTCGTAAATCGAATTTGATTTTATATGTATTTTATTCAAATCGTACTTGATGTGCAAACACTCGAAAGAACTTAATATATTTTCACCTTGAGTGCGCGCACTTGGCCACAAACAGAGAATACAGTGCAGCCTCTACACAGTTAACACAATATTACTTATTATTATGATATGCTTCTTTTGGTAATGTTATTCGCTGTAATTATTGAATTGTTGATGACAGGGTTTTCTTCTTTAGTTATTGATATATTTTTGTTGAACAAATCAAACTTTTAATTTTAAAAATTTAAAAAAATCTTAAATTTCTTGTTTTCCAATAAATAGTTTTGTTTAAAGCCTAGTACTCAGATCGACGAAAAGTGTTCCTAAGCAGTGCGAGAGAGCGTGAGGGTGACTGTTCCCGTTTTGACTCAATGCTTAGACACACTTTTCGTCGATCTGAGTACTAGGCTTAATAGAAGAGGAAAATAATGATATGCACAAAATCATACAGAATTATTATTTATAGACTTTGAGCTTTGTTTTGTATCACATGTTAAATATATTTTAATTTTTTGGAAACAGTTACTGTTAGAAAAGTTTATAAAGTCCACGATTCGTTCACTGTAGCGAACACAGGCTGTGACAATAAAAAGGGGAATACGGCGCAAAGAAACAACAGAAACCGCACACACTAACACCAACACTAACACTAAGAATAACAATAACAATAACAATGCGCGAGCTGCGACGCCGGCAGAGCTTCGGTTGTCAATAAGACTCAGCCGTAAAAAACACGCGACAAACAATTCCGGTTAAAAGAAAGAGAGGAGAAAAGAGCGGGCAACAGCAACAACGTTAACAATTGCTGCCCGCCCCCGAGCGCCCACCTAACAACAGCGCAGTTACCGCGCAGCAGCAGCACAGCGGCTGCAAAGCCAGGCAAGGCAAACAAAACGCGCAACTCGACAGTCGATTTCTCAAACGATTTCGCTTCCGAGTCGCAGCTTTTCGCACATTTCGCACTTTTCCAGGCACAGCCTCAAACTCACACTCACACCGCCCACCGCATTCAGGCCAATAAATTGGCCATCATTTTGGCCATAAATTAGCCGCTCGAACCGTACGAAAGTGCAATTTTCCAGGGCGCCGCGTCATGCGAGTCGTACCGTGCGTCCGCTGTTCCGTCTTCCTCTCACCACCGAAGTGCCAGCGCAGCGCAGATAAGCGGACCGACGCGGAAAACACGTCCGATCGAATATACGACGACCGAAAGCGGCCGAGCAACAAGCAACAAGTGATCGAAACAGTGTTGCCAACTCTGCGGGTCGTAAAAAAGCTTAAAAAGCTTTGAAAAAAATAAATGGGGTGTTCCCTATACGGCTATGTGACTAAATGCCGATATATTTATTCATATTAGGAACGACCCGAAAGACTCGGCTGCTAAATTTTCAAACAAACACCCAGTCGAAAGCCTTAGATAACTTTAAGCTGTTATTTTAGCAACCCAAAGCATAAAAAAATCTGTAGCCACACTTTTATTCACTTGGCCGATATTTTTAGCGACCTCTTTGTCGCTAAATGACTGAAAATATTGAATAGTTCAGTTTGTATGGGATAGTTGTTTTCCAATAACTATTTAATTTAAATCGAAAAACACGACTTTAGCTTAGTTATACGATTTCCATTATTTTCGGGGGTGGGCGTGTTGTCACCAAATTCGGTAGATCCTATTGTCTCTAAGATCTATTGACTCATTCGGAAGGACGGACAGACGGACATGGCTAAATGGACTCGGCTGGTGATGCTGATCCAGAACATATGTATGTATATATCAATGGGGACGGAGATGCCTCCTTCTGCCTGTTACATATGTACATATGTACATTGTCGGTTTGCAAGAAGTTATAATACTCTTGTACCCTAAGGGTACCGAGTATAAAAATAATGAATTAATTCAAATTAAATCTGTCACAAACCAATGGTTTCACCGAATCAAAAAACAAACAAAAATATAAATGCATTGTTTTGAAAAAATAATTGAACAATTTTATAGCTTTTTTAAATATATTCATATTTTTCAGCTATATTTTTTATATATTTAATAAGGAAGTATTTTCCATTAATTTAATCTTAAAATCTAACATTTCAACAATTAATTTTCTTTAAAATCTTAAATTTGATTCTAATTTGAAAGTTTATTTGCAATAATTAATTCCTCCTGCCAAGGCATAGATGATGTCTTATTATTTAGCTTTCCTTCTCCCTCTCGCTTCTTAATTTAATAAATTAACAAAGTTATAACAGTAGTGATCTTAATTTTACACGTTAACAGAGAGTGGTTTAATACTCATCTTATCGGAAAGAGGGGGTCGAATTCTCAGTTTAACAGAATATTGGTGTTGAAATCTCGCCATATTTTTGTAAAACAAAACCCAGCGAACTTTTTCGATCACAGAGTAGAAAACAAAGAGCAAGGATGTTAACACTTCGTAGAGAAGGATTCCGAAACCAGTAATGTTACCGCCGAATAACAATAAAACATGTAAATTATGCTATACATATATGAATTCGGGGGATTTTACATACCAGATGTATGTAAGTTTATGTAAAATACAGTACAAATGGTCACCCTAAAACGTCATACCGATCTTTTTTACTCGATCTGGCAGCTCACTCAGAGCGCTCGACCGTTACCATTGCAAATAGGAATTTAACAAGAAAGAAAACTAACTTCAGTAAGCCGAAGTTTGTATACCCTTGCAGTCTGCAACTGGATCATTGAAAATCGATCCATTTTGGCTATGTTGCTAAAATATCGAATTTTGTACATTTTACATCTTATATGTAGAATTTTCCATTTTCATATAAATCGACCGATCGCTACTGATATAGTTGTCCAATCTAAATGAAATTAGAACCGTAATTCTAAAACCGTAAAAAAGCGGTATACCTCAAAATGTATAGAAATACGTTTAAAAACAGAGAAGCTAAAATATTTTTTACATTAATTTCGCCATCATTCATATGGCAGCTATAGGATATAGAGGTCCGATCTCGCCCGTTCCGACATATATACTGCGTGCTAAAGAAATAAGACTATTGTGCCCGATAGCTCAACAACTGAGAGACTAGTTCGCGTAGAAACCGAAAGACAGATAAACAAAAAGACGGACTTGGCCAGATCGACTCGGCTGGTGCTGCTGATCAAGAATATATATACTTTACGGGGTCGGAGATGTCTCTTTCACTGCGTTGCAAATATCATGGCAAAATTATAATACTTCCAAGGGAATAAAAATATATAAAATATCTTGGTGTTCTGTATATCTTCTTTAAGGATTCTGAGAAGATTTTGATGATTATTGAATCAAAAACTTTACACTAAGCTGTTAAAAAATATAAAAAATCTGCAAAGTTTTGGATTTGATTTAAATCCTCCTCCTAACTCCTAGATGCCATCATATTTTTCTGAAAACGTTTTACTTAACCCTTATTGCAATATATTTACATCCATTTAAATGCCATACTCTTTTGATTTTAAATTGTTTAACTTATTTGAATTGAAAGCTTATATTATTAACCTTGTTATTCTTGCAGAAAATGCTGAATGTCTGCCGGGAATACAATTGAAATCATCTGACAAAGCACATCGTATTCCCTCCCCAAAAACTTTGGAGCGCTGCAATATGGCTGCCGTGGGCTTTGTTCATCGCCGGCTTTTGTTCGGATCGGCCATTGTTCTGCTGGCCATAATGCCGCCGCCGATTGCCGCCGCCCAGAGGCACACCGCCTCGGATAATCCCTCGACGTACAATATTGGCGGCGTTCTGAGCAATTCCGACAGCGAGGAGCACTTTAGCACAACAATAAAGGCAAGCGCTTAGTCGCATTAGCTAACTGGATTTCCCATTTGGATTCGCTCTAACTCTCGCCCCCTTTTAACCCGACCCGCAGCACCTCAATTTCGACCAGCAGTACGTGCCGCGGAAGGTCACCTACTACGACAAGACCATTCGCATGGACAAGAATCCCATCAAGACGGTCTTCAACGTGTGCGACAAGCTCATCGAGAACCGAGTAAGTCGGCGGCGAAATGCAATTACCTCCCCACTTCCGCTCACACCATCCATCGCCACGGGGTCTGAAAAGATGTATATATCCTGGGCCTGGGCCTGGGCCTGGCTGGGCCTCATTTCAATAATTCAGAGGGAAATGATTCGGAAATGCCGTGATGACAAACGGTAATGCGCCACCAGATTCCAATATCCACAGGCTTCCACTCGGTTAGGTCTCGGTTTGGCTTCGACATCTCGCTTGTTCCTTAAATTCACAATTAACAATTTTAATTACTTTTCATAAGATGGCTCTTGCTATGACATACAGAATTTCGTTTGATTTTGATTTTGAAGGTATATATTTATGTACCTACTAAGTGGGTTGTGTAATCATGAAATATTTCTGTCTGAGTCTGTTGGAAAAAAAACATCTTAATCATAATCACGTAAAAGCTGTCTTTTTATTTTGTAGTATTAAATACCTTTGGTTTTACTTAGAATTTTTACTTTAAATTAGGATGTACATTTAATTTTTGTGAATATACGAGAATTACTTCTCTGCCAATAACTTTTGCATTGCACTGTAGTTACAACAAATGAATGTAAGATCATCCAGCACTTCTCGGAATCAAACTGGTTTCTCGTGGAGGTGCAATTAATCAACTCCGTCATGCACAAACGACAAGTGTCCAAAAAATCCTAATGACGAAGAGCCTTTCAGCGCTCCAAAGTGCATTGCACCCTGTCCAAGTGGGACCTCGTAAAAAAATTAACTCAGATCCGCAATGTCTTCTGGCTGCCAGCTTTCGCACATCTTGGTTTTTTTTCGGGCACACTACATCCGTGAATTATCTGCGGATTCCATCAATCATATATCGGTCATTAGAGCACATTTATCAGGATGAAGCTCCTGTCTGGCAACTGTCCCTGTGGGAGGCTGTCCGGAGCAGAAGTCAACACCCACTAGACCAGGTCCAAATCAATTCGTTGCCTGTTTCGGGGCGGCATTTGTCATCATTAATGCCAGAGCGAATTTATTATCGCTTGGCCCGAAATGTGCGTCCATTCTGAACCTTTCATTACTCGGGCCATCCGAAGGAAGCAAACCTACTGTCATTGACTCCACGGGGGGCCGGTGTCAATACGGTGCGACTCGAAAATATAGGTTCCTTCCTATTATTAGTAATTATATGTATAATATAATATTTGAGCAATTTAATTCATTTTTAGGCAGCAGCTGAAGGCGTAAATACTTATATTTTAATCAATTAAATCGGAGTTCCTAATAGAAACTAAAAAAACAGAACTAGAATTTTTTGTAGAAGCCCTAAAGGTGTGAAACGCACTGTAGATTCCATGGACGTTCTCTTTGCTCAGCCAATTGAACGTCCTCCCGGCGCCATTTACACTTCCGCTGTCAGCCTCGGCCCTCGCTCCCTTCCTCTGACATCTTCCCTCAGCATTGCTCATTTCATTTCCTCTGATTTGGTTTGTTCCCCGCCATCCTCTACCACCACCTCCTTCGCAGGTATACGCCGTAGTCGTTTCGCATGAACAAACCTCAGGTGATTTGTCGCCGGCGGCCGTGAGCTATACGAGCGGATTCTATTCAATTCCCGTCATTGGCATATCCTCGCGGGATGCGGCTTTCTCCGACAAGAACATCCACGTCTCCTTCCTGAGGACGGTGCCCCCGTATTACCACCAGGCGGATGTCTGGCTGGAGATGCTCAGCCACTTCGCCTACACGAAGGTAAGTCTGGGTCCCAAAATTTGACTTATTGACTTATTGAGTCGTTCCGTTATCTGCTCCACTGGCGACAGGTAATCATCATCCATAGCTCTGACACGGACGGCCGAGCCATCCTGGGACGCTTCCAGACCACATCCCAGACCTACTACGACGACGTCGATGTGCGCGCCACCGTGGAGCTGATTGTCGAGTTCGAGCCCAAGCTGGAGAGCTTCACCGAGCACCTCATCGACATGAAGACAGCCCAGTCCAGGGTCTACCTGATGTACGCCAGGTGAGTGCCGTTGCCGCGAATTTGCGTAAATAATTCGTTCATATTTGGATCAAGTTGAGCAGTCAGGAGGGGAGTGCTGGTAGCCTAATGATAGATGGAGAGATTTTTGTTTACATCGAGGATGAAATTGTTTTTATTATTGTGTCGATTTATAATGGAAATGATTATCTCATTATTATTATGTTTACCAAGGAATCTTTAATCTATTATAATGAAGAGATATTTTTCAAGTTCGGTGTTAATAATATGTATTATAATATTTTAAGTCCTTGAACTCAAAGCATCTTAAATTATCTCTGGTTCTTGGCACTTCATCTATGTTTACTAGCATATATTCTGAATTATACATCGTAATACCTAATTGCTTTAAAGGGAATTTATAAAGCATTCCAGTTTATTGTTGTACAATCAAGATTTTCTCATAAATCGCTTTGCCCCGGGTGACGGTTAAATTTGAATACTACAGCGCACAGTGGACGGTCTTGTATGGAGAAGGCGGCCAAAAATACTTCCAATAGAGATATCAGCTTGAAATTTTTTCTGCAGCTAAATAATTCCATATTAATGCAATATTTATAATATTGGCACGTATATAAGCTTTATTTTCGCGCCAATTTAAAAAATCAAATTAAAGCTGACCCCTAAGGTTATGCAACATTATTTTTGTAGTTATTGCCAACGTGAATAATGCAATACAAAAAATAAAAATTTTATATATTCAAAATATAATAATACATCATTAAATAACAAAAGAATAAAAGAATTATATATATAATTATATAACGCACGAAAAAAGGACACAAAAACATAGAAATTTGGAGCGAGATGGAGGTATTGAATGCATGATTACATTAAGTGTAGCAAATTGTAGCAGCTTATTTTCATAACTTAGAATAACTAAATATTGAACAATTTTTTAAAAAAAGTTTCGTTGAAGGGCGTCATTGGCAAAACAATTTTTACTCCATTTGAAAATTGGCTTTTTTTGAGGTTATACAAGAACAATTAGGGTTTACGCACATGTTTTGTTAAAAACACACAAACAATGCAATCCAAATAAAAATTACAAAAACACAATGTAAATACTGTCAACTTATATGTTCATTTTAGTTTGATCACTTTAATATAGCTTTTATATAGTTTTTTAATATATTTCTGCAGGGCTTGTAGCTACGATGCATACGCTTAATATTGGCCGCACGGTTTGTGCTATCACTTTACCTGTCATTTTCTTCGCGAATGTGTGAAGCAAAACAAATTTTAAAGCACCGTTTTATGGACAACTAGATGCCGAACATTTGAACTTAAAATTCAAACATTGATTTTTTATTTTTGGCCTATGGGACCGTCCACTGTGCAGCGTGTCGGTCAATTGTTGTCAATTCTCAATAAAGTGATTTTATGTTGTACTCCGTAAATTGATTTCAATGGAAAAGCGATATACACAAGATTACCAGATTGCTTTCCACCATGGGCGTGCCTCTGGCTCGGCAACTGCTCATTGCTGGCCCTCATCAATTTAAGGAAAATGGGTTTATGTTGATTATTACAATTATTACGAGGCATTTATTAAAGAGTATTCAGACTGTTTTAAAGCAACAAAATCATTGCAATAATTTTATCCATTTATTCATAAACTGTTTAAGAATATCCAATGAACTGAATTGGCATTTTGTTGTTTAATATTAAAAGCTTTTTCAAGACATCTGCATATCTTTCAATTTAACTCAAACCGAAACTGTCATATTATAACTGGATTATTTAAAAGTTTGTGAATAAGTTATAACCTAGAAATAATACTAACTATTTTCAACATTTAGTAGTGATTTCCTGTTCCTCTTGTAATCTAAATCCAAGAAAAATCTGAGTCCCGCCGAAATCTCTGGCGTCTGCTTATCTCTTGCCTTGAATATTTTAATCATTTATAAAGCTTTTAGAGTCGGAAACCCTTTGCCAAGTGCCCTAAACTACATGTTAATTCAAAATTGCGCTTCTCGTGTGTGATTCAGCCACTAGAGATTCCCCAAGCGCCAGATGGCGGCATTCAGAGCTCCGGTATTATCATAAGCGTTTTTTGTCGCCCCGCAGCACCGAGGACGCCCAAGTAATTTTCCGCGATGCCGGGGAGTACAACATGACCGGCGAGGCCCACGTCTGGATTGTGACTGAACAGGCGCTGATCGCCAACAACACGCCGGAGGGAGTGCTGGGCCTCCAGCTGGAGCACGCCCACAGCGACAAGGGACACATTAGGGTAAGTGTGCGCCGCCTCCGGCCTCCGAATCTCAATTATGCATGATTCAACTCCACCGGCTTGCCCTCCAGGACAGCGTGTACGTCCTGGCGTCGGCCATCAAGGAGATGATTTCCAACGAGACTATTGCAGAGGCTCCAAAGGATTGTGGCGACTCGGCCGTGAACTGGGAGTCGGGTAAGTAGATCCCAGGGTTTTACCTCAGCTACTTGGTTACTTATTTTCTGAATCCTGTCTGAATAAACAGGCAAGCGGCTGTTCCAGTACCTCAAGAGCCGCAACATCACCGGTGAGACTGGCCAGGTGGCCTTCGATGACAACGGGGATCGTATTTACGCCGGCTACGACGTGATCAACATCCGGGAGCAACAGAAGAAGCACGTGGTGGGCAAGTTCAGCTACGACAGCGTAAGTCACCTTAGGGGATCCTTAGATCCAGATTAAATCACACCCGGTTGCAGATGCGGGCCAAGATGCGGATGAGGATCAACGACAGCGAGATTATCTGGCCGGGAAAGCAGCGACGGAAGCCGGAGGGCATCATGATACCCACGCATCTCAAGGTGCTGACCATCGAGGAGAAGCCCTTCGTCTACGTGCGGCGGATGGGCGACGACGAGTTCCGCTGCGAGCCGGACGAGCGGCCATGCCCGTTGTTCAATGCCTCCGATAACTCAGGTGAGCGATCTCTTAGCCTCTATTACCCAAAAATTTTGTAAGTTTAAGTACATATATATATTTTTTACACTTCTTTCTTCCATCTGAGAAGTAAAATCCATTATATGTAGAATATTTCTTGTTAAATAACCTTTATAAGAGTGTATTTCTACACTCAAAGAAGAATTCATTCTCAACGTTTTCAATATTAGTATTTTAGTTCTCAATAGCAGGTCATGAACAAAAATACCAGAAATCAGAAGAATAATTCTCATATTTAGAACGGATTTTTAAGAGTGTCCTTGATTTAAAAAGAAGTCTTCTCGATTCAAAAATCAATCGTTTCTGATAAAAAATAAACATTTATTTAGATATGGTGGCCATATGAACTATATTTTGAGCTTAAAAACACAGACTTAATTTTACATTGCTCTGGAATTTAATATGTTTCATTAAATATGTTAAATTTAATATGTAAAGTTAAATTGTATGTATATTAAATATACAAATTATAAAAATCCTATCCTATCCTCACACTCGTACTCGAACACCGGATAGTCAGTACTCCAGTCCTGCACTCTACCAACCTCTCCATTTAGGGAAATCAAAGAAAGTCGTCGAAAACTTTAATACATTCTAAAATTCGAGTGACAGTAGCCAAATCTATAAATAACTTTCCAGAGCTCCAAGATTGCGGAGGTTGCTCAATTTTTCTCTCTCTCTCTCTTCCTCTACGTACATATGTCATAAGTTCTTAACTACCAAACAAAACTACGTATACTTAATTAGGATTTTAATCCAGAAAACACATTTTACAACTGAAAACCAAAAAAAAAGTTGAATAGGTAAAATTGTTATTATACAATTCTAAACATCGTTTAGTATAGGGACTAAAATGAAACAGATCAAGCTCAAGTTAAAGCTTTCATATTTAATAGTTACTAAATTCAATTAAAAACATTTTTGTTCAAGCCTGTGAAAAAATATTTAAAATATTTGTAAATAATAAAAAGTAGATTTAAAATGAGTATTCGCTTAAATTGTATTAAATTTGTTATATTTTTCAACAGCTAATGAGTTCTGCTGCCGCGGCTACTGCATCGACCTGCTCATCGAGCTGTCCAAGCGGATCAACTTCACCTACGACCTGGCATTGTCGCCCGACGGCCAGTTCGGGCACTACGTCCTGCGGAACAGCTCGGGGATGATGGTGCGCAAGGAGTGGACGGGCCTCATCGGGGAGCTGGTCAACGAACGTGCCGAGTAAGCTATGGGATTCCTCTGTATCTACTTAATCTACTTAATCCGGATCTACATTTATATGCTAGCATGATCGTGGCACCACTAACCATCAATCCGGAGCGTGCCGAGTACATAGAATTCTCGAAACCATTCAAATACCAAGGCATTACAATACTCGAGAAGAAACCGTCACGATCGAGTACTCTCGTGTCTTTCTTGCAGCCGTTTAGTAACACGCTATGGATCTTGGTAATGGTGTCGGTCCATGTTGTGGCGCTCGTGCTCTACCTACTGGACAGGTGAGTGAATCCCCGCCTCCGAACCTCAACCCGAGCCCCTACCCCCATACACCGAACCCCGAAAGCGAAGCACACAAGAGTTAAAGGTCGTTGCATTGGACGGTTGAATGGCAGCGATCGGAGCTGATCCCGCCCTCCGCCCGCCTCCAGCCAATCCCCGCCTGGAACTGCCCGTCGCGGAGTTCCGAAACCTTAATAACCACTTCTTTCCGATTTCCGAACTCAGATTCTCGCCGTTCGGACGCTTCAAGCTCTCGCACTCGGACAGCAACGAGGAGAAGGCCCTGAACCTCAGCTCCGCGGTGTGGTTCGCCTGGGGTGTGCTCCTCAACAGCGGGATCGGGGAGGGAACGCCCCGCAGCTTCTCTGCCCGCGTGCTGGGCATGGTCTGGGCCGGATTCGCCATGATCATCGTCGCCTCGTACACTGCCAACCTGGCTGCCTTCCTCGTGCTGGAGCGGCCCAAGACCAAGCTGAGCGGAATCAACGATGCCCGCCTGCGCAATACCATGGAGAACCTGACCTGCGCCACCGTCAAGGGCTCCTCGGTCGACATGTACTTCCGCCGCCAGGTGGAGCTCTCGAACATGTACCGCACGATGGAGGCCAACAACTACGCCACTGCCGAACATGCCATCCAGGACGTGAAGAAGGGGTAACGTGCCGTCGTGGCTCAGGTCGTGGCCGCGACCTTTTCCGTAGCTGAGCGTAGCATCGCATGTCATGGCACTGTCCAGATCCAGTTCCAGATCCAGACAACAACTCAACAACCACCACAACTCTTTACAGTTCAAACTCACTCTCCAAACTCTCAAACTCTCAAGCCACTTCAGTTCAGTTTCAGTTCAGTTGCGTCCACCTACGTCACTGTCTCTAACTTTCTCTGTCTCTCTATCCTACTCTCTCTCTCTCTCTCTGTTTCGATCTATTAGATAATGTATTGTAATCCCTAGCGGTATCGTGTTCGTGTTGGTCTTGCCCCCGTACTTAAACGCCCCCAATGCCATCTTGTTTTCCTTTATCCTAGCATCTTCATGTCTATCAGACCTTGCAGATGGATTCGAAAATGGCAATAATTACAGGGTTTATGATCCGAGTCAGCTGGAGGAACTAGATTATATTAGAGTTTAAGTATATGTCCGATCTGACCTGACTTGATGTTAATGATAATTCGTGATGTAAAAATTTTAGACATCTATTACTGGGTTTTTACTCGAATACTTGCATTCAAATTGACAGATGAGATGACCTGTAAAATTATTATAAAGGTCTGGCAACTCATCTGTCAAGAGGAATGCATGAATTTGAGTGTGTGTATAAGCGCAGTAACTAAAAGGATGAATGCTTGCTTAATCTTAATATATATTTCAAAGCAAATTTTGTAAGAATTCTACAGTATAAAGGACTCAAGCATTGGACCTATGGGATGCCACCTCTTCGAACCATCTGCAGGGATATCGGAAGCTTCGGTCCACCGAAGCTAGCCAATCTTTCTTGTTACGTAAACGTTTCTTCCTACTTGTTGTGCCCTTATCCTTATCACATTTGATTAAACATATTTTTAACACTCGATCTCCTTGATCTGCGCTTCTGTCCACAGCAAGCTGATGGCCTTCATCTGGGACTCTTCGCGGCTGGAGTACGAGGCCTCGAAAGACTGCGAGCTGGTCACTGCCGGCGAGCTATTCGGCCGGAGTGGCTATGGGATCGGACTGCAGAAGGGTTCGCCCTGGACGGATGCGGTTACTCTGGCCATCCTAGAATTCCACGAGAGTATGTCTGGGCTCGGGCTGGTCAATGGAGTCGTTACTGAGTTTTGGGTTTTTATTTTAGGCGGGTTTATGGAGAAGCTGGACAAGCAGTGGATCTTCCACGGTCACGTCCAGCAGAACTGCGAGCTCTTCGAAAAAACGCCCAACACTCTGGGATTGAAAAACATGGCGGGGGTGTTCATACTGGTGGGCGTGGGCATTGCCGGCGGCGTGGGTCTGATCATCATCGAGGTCATCTACAAGAAGCACCAGGTGAAGAAGCAGAAGCGCCTGGACATTGCCCGACATGCGGCGGACAAGTGGCGTGGCACAATAGAGGTAAGAGAAGATCCCTTTCTTAATTAAAAAAAATGAAATGAATTTCAATTAAATTCCTACGTGTGCTCCCCCCAGAAACGGAAGACCATACGCGCCTCTCTGGCGATGCAGCGCCAGTACAACGTGGGCCTGAACTCGACACACCCCCCGGGCACCATCAGTCTGGCGGTGGACAAGCGCCGTTATCCTCGCCTGGGCCAGCGACTGGGTCCGGAGCGGGCCTGGCCCGGGGACGCTGCCGACGTGCTGCGCATCCGGCGGCCCTACGAGCTGGGCAAGCCCGGCCAGAGCCCCAAGGTGATGGCGGCCGGCCAGCCGGCGATGCCCATGCCCATGCTGGGCAAGACACGGCCCCAGCAAAGTGTCCTGCCGCCGCGGTACTCGCCGGGCTACACCAGCGACGTGTCGCACTTGGTCGTCTAAGTTAACACTTGCCACGGCAGCTAGGACATAGGATCAGTATTATCATTGCTCAAGACACTGCGACTTGCTAGCCAGGAGGAATTCGAGCACTCGAAATCGTTGTTATCGCCGGATGGCCAGGACTTGTTTGATTTGTACTCACCCGTTTGGAGTTTATTCGTCCTGTGCCCGCAATAATCTGTTATATCAGAGTCTAGGTGTATTTACCGAATTATTGGATAGCTTATTAAGTTTTTGGAGTTTTCGATGAATTTGTTACGAAAGGGATTCAGGGAGTATCCAAAGATTTCCGTCTGATTTAACGCTTTCAATGTGCTTACTGTCCCTCTTAGACACTATATCTCCGCTTTAGCTGTTTACCGCATTTGAATAGAACTCCTCCTCTCTCTTATTTGAATCAATACCAACTCTTATGCTAAATAACCTTCTCAGCTCGTTGAAACTGCGACCAGAAACCTTTGCAATAGCTTCGACTTTAAATCATATGACTCATCACAAGACCCACCCATTGTTACAAGATGTATACTAAACTATACTCATCTCAACTGATCTCGAACCCGATTTTGGATCTGGCCATAGTTTGCCTCAACTGAAAGCTCCGATTGCCCGTACAACTTATACACCTTATATTTTCTCTTGAATAGAAAGCCCAAGGAAGACAAACTATCGATTGCCACAGTGGACCCCGACACCCAGGGAAGGGCCACTCCACGAAAAGCAATTAATTAACACAAATGGAAGTTAATCCCAGAGAAGCTTAAATGAAATTTTTAAAACAAAACTAAAAATATATATGTATACATATTATATTTATAAGATTCAGTGTGAAAGTTAACAGCATAAATGTGAAGCATCAAAATGAAATTCAAGAACAACCGTATTTAGTAGTGGAATTTGAATTTTAAATGTTTTGAATGTGTAAACCGTTTATGCAACACCAAATAAATATTTAAAACAAACTCAAGGTTAAATACAAACTTTTCTGAATTTGTATACATTTTTATATTTAACACTCGAAAAAGTTAAAAATTTTATTATTTCTAGTATTTTATATTATTAAATTTAAATTTACAAACTTATTTTCCAGCAAAATGTGTAAGTATCGTGTGTAAATTATCGTAGCCTCACTGAAAATGTAATTATCTATAGAATTGGTATGCCTTTAATGTACCTATAGAGTAGAAGGGTATTAAAACATAGTCATAGATGTTGACAAGCTCATACCGCTTTGTATACCGGGTATCTCAGAGTCGAGCACACTCACCTTAAGTTTTCTAACTTGTCGGTTATACGGCTATGACACTGCATTAAAAATCTTCAATAATCATTTCCACTGAGGATCTTGTACAGCGTATGAATGGAAAAACATTATCAACATTGTTATTAAATTAAACATTTAATTATGGTTAAGATATATTTTACAGAGTGAAAATGAACTTGTACCACCCATTTATAGGCAGAAAAATAATATCTTACGCTCTACAATTACCGCGAATTCACGTTAAATGTCACATTCAATTGCTTGATAAGATAAAAGTGAGGCACAAGGTGGTCTTGTAAATTACGTATTTTATCCAAGAAAGATAAGCCCAAGCCGTAACCGGCTATAATTAAATAGTACATTACCTGCAATTCAGGTAGTTTGTATTTAAATTAACACTGATGACTCATACATCCTTACTTCAATTGATTTAATATTTGAAATTTGAATACAATTTATTTCAATAGGCTCTTGAGCTGAATATTTACAAAAATTGTATAACCTTTGGGAGTTTTGTAATGCATTGTTTACATATACCTGTTTTATTGATAGCACCACTTTGAAAGATAATATAAATTAATAAACTGACTCGCAGATACCAATATTGTAAACAAGGCTTGAAGCCAGTTATTAACGAAACTCCTTCGTACTGGTTAGATTTGGCTATTTGGCTTCTTTATTTTTAATGTAATGTACACATTATTTCACTTATTATTACTATAGTTATAGGTTCTTGGTTAAAGGTTTTCTTTCCTTTTTGAATAATGTTTCGTTCTATTAACACTTAGTTAATATTGATAGACTTGGTTAAAGGTTTTCTTTCCTTTTTGAATAATGTTTCGTTCTATTAACACTTAGTTAATATTGATAGAGTTACATTTTCACTTATATTTTTTATTTTATTCAAAGAATATTAGTAAGTAAATATTTAAATAATTAAGTAACAGTATACTGTAGTACGTATGTATATACAAGTATTCATATACTACAAGCCTTCCTTATCAACTGCTTCGAATCAAAATCAACACACTTCAAAGCCCCCAATAAGCCCTTAGCCCTAATGAGAATATAAACTGCAATTAGTTGAAAAATGTTTGCCAGTTATTCAGAGTTAATTCGGCTCTTAAAACGTCAGCTTAAATGATATTGCAAACAAGCCGGGAACCGTTATGTATATGGCCCTTATACGAAGTTTTTTATGTCGCTTTAAATTTCTGAATCGAAAAAACAAAGCCAACCAGGACAGGTTCGGTTCTCGTTTTGGAGAAAGTAACCACACCGGAAAAAAAGTACCAAAGGAAACTTGTTAAATCCTAAAGCGAATTACAAATTATCAGTAAGTGCTATAAGTTATAGCCTATAACCATATTAACTTGGCTTAGTCAATCTCTTTGTAATAAAATCAATCATATATTGTTGTAAGTGATGAATCGTGATGGATTGATATCAGAGCCCATGGCTGCCAATCTGAGCACTGAGTTACCGGGCGCAATGCGCTGTCTAAAATTATTAAATTCGTATAATTATTACAATTAAGCATTTGATTGCCAACGATTTGAACTCGGAGTGGGGCTCTGTGGCTGGTGTGCTTACCATCAATTGTCTCACTTCGCGCGCCACCCCGACCGGAGCCACTCGTTCCGATCGTCCAGACATACAGCCAGACATATACATGAGTACATACTATATAGTAGACACCCGAGCGAGAGATACGATAAAATGAGACTAGCTGGCGCTGAACAAGTTACTACCGCCACGAAGCGGATCGGTTCTGCCTCTTATTACTGCCTCGGGCATGACATGGCCGGTGGCGATGATGACAACTCTCCGTAGATCGGAATTCGGGTGTAAATCCCCCCCGTTGGAGGCGTGACTGCAATTTGTGTAGACTCCGGCTAATGGCAGCTGGAGCTGCTGCAAGGAGCTGACCGGAAGTGACCGGTGTAACAACAAATATTCATCGCGGTCGTCGGCATATAATTGTTATTTTCGATAGAGTTCAGTCGAATGGCGTTGAACCCACTGTGAGATCAGTCAGATGACGATCAGAAATACACCTTGTTGTCTATACTTTTATTTTAATTGTATGTTAATCTGTCACAAATATACCATAATAATTTATTTTATTTAATGCTTTCAGAAGACTTTCAGAATCATAAAATATAAAGAAGAAGTAAAATATTCTAATCTATGTTTGATTTTCACAAGATCACAACAGAGTGGCTGAGACACATTAGTTTTTAAAAATTAGAATTTCGAGTATTATTGACTGTGCAACATAATACTGATATACCCCTCCGCTTTACCGCTAAGGAGTACAAAACCAAGCAATATAAGCAGGTAATCAGTTGTCCCATAACAAGTGGGTGTTATTTTAAGCGATTCGCAGTGGGGATCAACAGAGACATCCGATCAAGCTTAGTGGGTCTCTGATATCATGAATGGAGGCAAGTGCCAGGAAAAAGAAGAGTCCAACAATTGTTGACTAATTAGGCAACCGGGGCAACGATCAACAATAAAATATACTTTTAATTTTTATTGACATTGCTTCTGTAAGATAATATGTTTAAGTTAAATGGATATAAATATTATATAAAGTCTATAAAGGCGAAGCAACAGCCATTCAAAGCTGGAGAGGAGAGGGACTTTACCTCTCTTATTCTCTCACCTCTTGTCTACCAACTTTACTAGAGACGTTCTCAATTTTGAGGACAAATCCACTTCAATTCGAGAATATTTGTTCATTTTGATTTTTTGTACTCAAGGTGAGGAAAATACACTTAAACCTAGAAATTTAGGCAAATGCGTTCTTAAAATGAGAAGAGGACATATTTGAGAAGGCGTCTTCTCAGTTTTAGGATGCCATAATTCTCTGTGTAAGGATAAGCTGTAGACAAGTTGATATACGCAATTAGCTAAATAATTGAATTCCCACCGCACTGTAGCTATAATTCCCAAGTGATTCCAGGACTGCAATCAACGGAAGTCAGCGTTTAATTGCATAAATGTAGCTAGGCCTAAAAATGACACTTTAACTTTAAAAAGAGGCTAAATTAAAATTTGACCGCACGGTGCGTTGATTACAATTTGGACACACTGTGCGTGTGGCGTCAAAAGTCGGGCAGAAAACATTACTGATTAGCGAGTCAGGTCATTCGGCACCACTGCTTTAAGATGGGTATTACATGAACTATTAGAAATCTCTCTGTAAATATGGACAAGATAGTGGTCAATCACAGGATTTCGTTCAATGTCCGGCCCTTGATCAGTAAGATTCTAGCCAAGTGTTATGCGACGGTTACGTGAACTGATATATGTTGATCCAAACACTTAGCACAAAGCTAGATACAAGTGGCTTTATCGACACGCCGACCATCGAATATTGTAAGGCGATCGAAAACAATTGACGCCAAGGACAGGTATTCCAAAACCCAGTCGCAAGCGATCGAATCTAGATTATTGTCGATTCGTGTGGAACTTCCTTCACGCAGTCCGATCAAAAACCTTTTTAAAGTGGTATAAGGCAGTTAATTCAATTAATAAACGAGTGTCAAATAATGTCACTGGCCCACGACGCGATAGCGCATGGCCATTTTGTCCTCTCCGTCCGCGCCTATTAAGAGTCCAAGTCGAGTTCCCTGTCATTGGGAGACGTTATCGCCCGCCCGTGTAATAGCTTATATATGGCTCATAATAGATTCGAATTAATTAGCAGCGTACTATCGTTATACAACGCAGTTGCCGAGTCTTAAATATTTAATTTTAGCCATAAAACAATACATTTATCTGTGCTTCTGCCGTGTTGACTCGATCAATTAGCCAGAAATCGCCTGTAGTCCAAATACAAGCGGCCTGGAGAGGTGTTAATGAGTGCAGTTGAGGGTTAACCAAAGCCGCCTGTAACTGGTTAAGGGTGGATGCCATCTGCCTTCCAACAAACAAGTCTATTTCCCCTGAAAATGTCTTAGTAAGCGATTGAAGTAATAGAGAGTTCAAATAATAAAGTCAACAAAATTACACTTGTCGCTTTGAGTTGTAATCAGGTCTAAAGTGTTTGATATTCAAGTTGACAACCCCTGGAGGTGTTTACCCGAAATTGTCAAAAACATTTTGAGTATAATTCGCTTTTAATTGGTCTGTTCATTGCAGGTACTTGCGATATAAACGAGATGCAAAACACAAGACTAGCCGCCAATTACAGTTTTATATTCGCAAATATAAACAAACTAAGATGATTTCCCAAACAGAAACTAATTTTAGAAAGATCCCCCGGGCAGGAATTAAAATTTACAAGATAGAGACACAGAGCTTGTTAGATAAACATCTTGGGAATATGACTGCAAATGTAAACTATGGCTTTCACGGTTTATCACACCCAATATACTATATGTACATACTTATACAGGGAATTAACAATTTTTGATACATTTTATATTATTTCCCATTTGTGGTATTTCTGTAAACAATCGATTTTCGGTATCCAATTTTTATGGGTCTTCAAATTCCGGAATGAATAAGGAGAAATTCAATTTATATCATTGGAAGCGGTAAACAAATTCTGTGTAGGAGAGCACCGAGGAACCGATCAATAAACTTTAATAAACGAGCAAAGCGAAATGGGAAGACGTGTGAAAATCGTATCGTAAACGAATAAAAATCAGTTTCGCTGAAAAATATATTCAGCGAAACGTTCAACTGATGGCTTATAAAGTAATAAAAATATTTTTGATAATTAACAAATCGTTAATCACTTGCATGATATCAGCAGAACACACGGCTGATATTAAAAGCAGTTATAAAGCGTAATCAACCTATTATCCCGCTCTGTACTAAGCCATTGCTTATTTCAACCTTATGCAACTTTGGTCGGTTAACAAATTAATTGCAGCGGTACATCTATCTATATTTGTAGCTCATTAAGCCATAAACTAATAGCTCATTGCTTGTGAGCAACAAATTGCCTGGATAACAAAGGTGAAAAAGTCGTCGAGCCGAGGTAAACTCCAACATTTTGAATTAATTCTTAGAATGAGCTGTCTTTTTGGTGATTCCAAGAAAATAAAAAAATAAAAACACTGAGTCATTAGCTGAGGTAAATTTGCCATATAAAGACTGTGAGAACTTCTAATATGGATTTACCAAATCGTATTGCAAACTTTACTTTAATTTAAACCATTCTTCTTAGTACTTTAAAAATTAATCAACATCTTATGGATAACCTAAGGTATGAAAAGTCAATCTATACCGCACTACGAAATACCTTTAATTTACCAAAATACAGCGATACCCGGTACCATTCTAATTATTCCTATATTTTTATATATCGGATATGAAAATAAAACGAAATTGAAAAGTAATTAAATTAAATTGTACAATTTTTCCAATCACAGAAACGTTATTGTCTAATGACAACACTGAGAAAAACAGATCTCGATCTCAAAAGTAGGCCAAAAACAAAAATACCAGAATCGAGAAGCACGGCTGCCCAGCACTCTACCAAACCCTCCACTCAGGCAAATCAAAGAAGGCCGTCAAAAACATGGGTATAAACTGCGATACGTGTGGCAGTGACCAAATCTACCAATAACTTTGCAGAGTACAATCTTTCTTTCTATCTCATTTCCCCCTCAGATCTCTCCTCTATAAACTTAAAATGAAAAGTAACTTCTTCGCGACTTCAAGACCGCTTATCCTCAAAATAACCAAATCGAGAAGAAATTCCTTTCGATTTCAAGACTACCTCTTCGAGATAAAGTGCTGAATTTTTTAAAAAGTTAAACCCTAAAATGTTTCCTAAAATTGAAAATTCCTGGGAATTAAAATGAATTTTGAACTCTGCGTGACTCTCATGTGAGATGAGATATAATACTCTTTCTTAGGAGGATCGTCTTAAGGAAATCATATATCCGAATATCAACCTCAAATCTCAATCATTATAAAGAGTACCTCTAAGGCTTAGACTCAATTTACCTTTCTCTCAACGCTTCATAAAAAAGGTTAAGTCATTAGGAGATAACCAATGGTTTTACAAAATGTTACGCAGCATATCATGGTGATCCATAAAACCGATAAGAACGAGATGTGCCCCAGAACGATCTGACTCAAGAGAGTGTGGAAGTGGAGCTGGGAAGAGACCAGTTGGTTCTCTCGATCTCTGGTTGCTGAATTGCCGGGTTGCTGGGTTGCCGGGTTTGTTGGGGGGTTTACTGGGGGAGGTTCGGCGCAGGGCACCTCCAAGTGGCTTAATAAAAATAACTCTTTTCGCCGCGTTGCGCTCTTTATTAAAACCGCCTCGGGTGACGCTGACGCAGAGCTGAATGCGGCCCGACGAGTCAGTCCACCATCCAGCCAGTCGGCCAATCAAACCAGATAAAACCGAATTTAATTCGATTAAGGGGGTTTCATTTGCGTGCTCTGCAGGCTGTTGTTGTTTCTGTTGCCGTCTTGGCTTGATTTGTCCCGAGTCGAGTTGACTTGGCTGATAGTAAAGATGTTACGAGTGTGTCTAAGTTTTAGTGTGCGAACGATTGTGAATGAGCGCGGAGAGTCGGAGAATTGTTATGAATTGGGTAAACAAACGAAACGAGTTAATAACCGCAATCGCAAACGCCAGCAAATAGCCGAAAAGCAATCGTACACACAAGGAACGTGTCAAGGTGCTAAATACCCAATTCCAACAGCCACAAAATGGTGTATCCAGTGCCGAGCAAAGGATCCTCTACGCGAATATATTAGTGACATGGCTCGGAGTGTAAATATTCAGTAGTGACCCAAATAAGTAGTCCATGTTTTATTTATAAGGCCACTGAATAAATAAACACAAGCTCATTGACGTTGCAAAGATGATATAAATATTTTAATTTAAATAAATACATACAAAATAAATAAAAATTTAACTAAATTAAAATAAACAACAAACTCTGTTTTCTGGGACACATTTTGTTTACACAATAATTTCTTATTTAATCCAAGTACCTACAACTACAACAAGTGTCAAAATAAACAAAGTTGACGTGTTGGGTACAAATAATTTATGGAAGTTTAAGCTGCACTCTCTGCTCTGCCACCTGGGAACTGCTTCCTGCGATACGCAACGCTGATTATAGGGCTTAATGAGCATATGAGATTGCTAATCTCGTTTGTGTTGGTGGCAGCAACTGGCTTCCCAGTCAGACTATAGGGCAACTTCGATTCTGTTGACGTTGATCAAGAATATACAACCGAGACTGGTTAGCGGGAATTTTAAAATTGCAAACAAGTGATCTTCAGCAAATAAACACAAAGAACGGTTGACATTCTTAAGAAATCAAATCGGAATAAAAAGAATACTTGCAGTAAACACGTTTGATAAATAAGTTCAATAAGATTACTTTTAGTAAACAAATTTTTTTCTAATATCTCGTGATCTCTTGCTGGCCAAAAACATTTATTTAGATTTAAATACTTTACATTTTATAAACATTAAATATAAATATTAATTATAAATGTTGTTATCGAATAACAAATAAGAAACTATTAATAAACCTTCAATAACATATATCAACTTTAAAAAGATTATGTTATAAATAATTAATATATAGTATGTATATATCCTGATTTTATTGATCTAAAATTTGAGGAATATTCCTTAATATTTAATTTACGCAAGGCTTGTTTTGAATTTAAAGAAACTTAATTTTTTTGTACAAAACCAATTCAATATAAATTCAATTTTTTTAATAAAAGCTGTTGCGTTTTAATTTTATTGTCTTGTACAAATCATTATCATTGAAAGTTTAAAGTTTGACTCTCTTTGGGATCAGCTTTTTTGAATTCTTAATTTTTAATTACATAAGAACATTAATTAAGACAATATGACACTCGAACTATTTGGTAATAATTAGTAAAACGTGCATTTAATCATGCATGCGTAGTTGTTGGGCTACGTATACGTAATGCGAACGTAAACTTTGATATATTACGTATACGCGCAATAAGAGCGCTCCCAAGAGCGGGTATCCCATAGTCTGGACCTCCTGCGCTGCCCGTTAGTGCTCCGTGCAGAGAGCTCTCCGGCGGCGTGTTGAGTTCGGCCATCGCCGCCACAAACACTTGTTGAGAACCCACCACGCCGCAGCGGGATTGCGTCGCTGTGTGCGTGAGTTGGTACCGTACCAAAGCCAACAACGCTGCCAAATCCGAAGCCACGAAGCGGAAGCAGAGTAGCGGCAGAGCGGCAGAGCAGCAGAGCAGAGGAGCAGCTGACTGGGCTGGAGCAAAAAGCCATAATAATAAAGCGGTAAACACTTGACAACGCTCAAACGCCGTGCGACAGTCGGCGCGTTAAGTTGTAATTGCCGCCACGGATATTTCAGCCGTATCAGTGTATATTTCGCGCTCTCCGCCAAATAAAATATATAGAAGCCCATCCGAAGCACACGACGCGGTCGGCGCAGTCGAAATACTCGTTCTCGGACACTTGCCTCAGCCGGACGTCGCGTCCTTCCGATTTCGATACCGATTCCTGTTCGCGATTCGAGTGATATCATCCCATCCCATCCACTCCCCGTCGGGTGTGTAAAATGCAAATGTGCTCAGTGTGCTAACTTTCCTGAAAGGTGCTCCTGCAATCGATAAGAAACAGTGTCCAGTTGATAGCCAGGCAAAGGGAGTCCTCCCAGCAAGACTATGGCCGATCGCTTCCAGATCTCAAAGGTGAACGGCACCACAAATGCCGCATACGATGGCGAGGCGGGTTCCGGTGCCGCAGGCCCCGATCAGCCCGATGCAGCTCATCCTCCGTCCAGCAACGAGAACCACCTGCAGCCCAAGGCTCCGGGCGAGAGTGGCGAGAACCGTCGGAGCTCGCGGCTGTCCTTCCGCGGCTTCGGGCACTTCCTGCGCAAATCGGATGCGGAACGCAAATTCAGTCTCGCCCAGCTAACAAAGTGAGTTTAATTACAATTTTATGCATTCCCCAATGGTTTGCCGTTTCCTCTGAACCGTGTCGACATAGGAAACCCATTATCATCACCCTCAATAAAGTGTTAATGATTTAGTAATTCGACTTTGCAATGCATTTAAAGTGTAATGTTCATATAGTTTCATATTTTATTATTTAAAGAATTACTTTTAGTCTCCCATTTTTGAGAAATATTAAAACGACAAACAAATTTTTATTTTTTAAACCTTTTTGAAAATTATTAAATGATCTTTTCTTAAAATTCTAATCTGATGAAGTCAATGGTTTTCTTTTTGTAATGTTGAATTATAAAATTCTTACGAGTATGAACATTTTTATAGATGCAAAAAAAGGACTTACTTCGTTAATTTCCCTATGCCGAATGATTTAAAATTACTCGAAATTTATAAAAACAGCAACAGAATTTATTTTTGCTGTGTGTTGGAGAGGCAATATGGAACTAACACTATTATGTTTATATTCTCTGCGATGCTCTCGGTAAGCAAAATAATTTTCAGTTGCTCTAAAGCACAATAATAGATGCTTTATACCATTTATAGAATTTTTGATAATTGCTTCGATTAGTGCGATTTATTCGCTTAGATAACATTTTTTCGTGAGTCGTCGTTTTAGGTGCTTGAGATATATTATTTCCATTCATTAAGGTGCACGTGGGGTCTGAGCTTGCATCTAAAACAATTTAGAAATAATACAACAATTAATTAGAGTTCCCAAAGCAAATTGATCATTAACTTTTCATTCCGTAATGAGTTTCGATTGAGTTGCCGACATTTGTTTAAACTCTGGCCGCTTCTGTTTGCCTTACAGCCACTGGAAAGGTGAAAAAAAATAAATAAGTATAGCTAAATAAATAAAGAGGCAAAATAGGAAAAATATTCCGTTTATATAACCGAAATGAAAGCTACTTTTTGCCAATTTATTGTAATCACGTTTAGCACATAAACACAAAAAATGACAGCGGATTGAAAAGCTTATCCGAAGGCGAAATCGTTAAAAAATTGGAGTAATGTGTCACTGCCAGTGTCAATTGTTACACGACCCTCTCACCATAGTCGAAATTAAAAGTGTATAAATTATAACACATCGGGATCAGTGATCAGTCGGAGAGTAATTGGGGAAATCACAGTTGGATTTGCACTTCCTATAAATAATTGTCTAATGGCGCAGTTAAGTGGACATGCTTTGTATATTCATTAATATTCGTATGCTGTTTAAAAAATTATCAAATATATTCATTATAAATGAATATAAAATAGATATTAGATGGCTTGCAATAAAATATACTGATAAGACTCATTTTTCAATTTATTTTCCCGTAAATATTAGCATTTTCTTTGTAAGAAAAAGCAAAAACTCTCTATTTTATAAGTTTGTTAATAACTAACTGCATTCAATAATTGTAAAGTAAATTAATAACAAAAAGAAGACAATGAAAGATGAAATTTATTGCAAATAACTGAGTATTCAATTATGTAGCTGCCTTACAGAGGGTTAAGATGTCACAAGATCATTGCTAAATCAAATTGATTCCGGATTAATTACCCTTTTTTCCACATTTGAGCAAAAAATGTTTGACACATGACTTTCCATTAAGAGCGACCACTGCGACCTAGACCCGCCCGAACGCTTCGCGAATTAATTATTACACTTGTTCCACTTTCGGGATATCATAAGCACATTCTCGAATTAAATTCAATTAGAAGCTGCCAAAGATCTGGGCGAAAAACAAATTTTGGGAAATTCGGACAGCAAATGATTTGTTTTCCCGGGAACTTTGCACACGGCAAGCGAGTTACATCAGCGCGCCGAAACAATAATAATAATAGCACTGCGAAAAACCAGAAACCGGTTCCCATGTTTGGCCCAAGGATTCGCGATCGGAAAATGCGCTCTACTCGCACTTTCCGAATTCCAGAGCTGTCAGTTTCGAGGAGGATGAGCGTGTCAACAAATAAATTTACGGCTTGTCATTAGGGTTATGCGAGCGCCAATGAATTCAATTGATCGATGCGCTGCCTGGAACTCTGCGGAGCTCCAATTGTACAACTAACTCAGACCAGCTGATTCCCAGCGAAACCGGCCATCGGCAACCGGCAGCCGGCAACCGGCAAGCGGCAACGGACGAGCAATCAATGCCCATCGACTGGACTGGAGTCCATATATGTATGATGCGCCCATGTTTACCCACTGTACATAAACACACAGCATATATCCAGGGTACATGATCGGGGGCCGACGGCGGAGTGCCGATTCGGGGCTGTCTGGCAAATGAATGGGAAATGGGAAATGGAAAATTGAAATTGGAATTAAAAGAAAAGCCACAAGATCCCTTGTTCTCTTTGCTATGTGCTTGCAATTTATTTAGTAGCACAATGAATAACGCCCTCGAAAGCTTTTGCCTGTTATTAATAAACAATCATAAATTACTATATGGAGGAGCTGAGCGGCGATCCAAGGGGGATTTTCAGTTCATGGATATGGATGTAAAAATGAAAGGATTCTGGATTTCAATTAGTGCATGAAGTGTGCTTGAAGTCTTTAAGAAACTTTAAGTAAGAGTTACACACTTTCAAAAATTGTCCAAGTTTTGCATTACGATTCGGGTCAGGAGGTCAGTAAAAAAGATCACCATAGGATAGTTGCGCTGAGATACAGAAGCTCACAATTTAAAGACCAACGTTTTGAATTTCGTCACAGTATTGTATTTTCTTAATTTAAAGAGTAGCTTTTATTTAAAACGTGTTTCAATTCCCTCAAGGCTTAGAATTTTATTTTGTATGCCTGAAGTATGTGCTTATATTCGCTTATAGTACTGCTTTATTTTTAAGATTTTTAATATCAATACAGTGCAGAGATTTTTAAAAATAAAACTGAATTTTTTCTATCGACTTTTATAAAAGAGATCATTTATTGTCGGAATTAAAAGCAAATAACATGTATATACCCTTGCAAAGGGTTTTGCCGTTTTTGTTAGAAGTTTTTAATTCACTTAATCATTGAAGATTCAAATAAAATATATATATTTCCATTCATACTCTTTTTTTTTTAAATATTAAAGCCCTTCACGATCACTCTATGAATTGAAGAGTCATAATTATATGGCCATAGATCATTTGCTAACTATAGTACTCTACACATTTTAATACACATTTTTATAGACCAATAAAATGTTTTTATAGTTAAATTGGTTTTTTGGTTTGCTGGCCGAAAATGGTAAAATTTTGAGTTTTGTTTTATGGAATTATCTCCATAATTGATAGATTAAACTACGTGAACAAGTCAACGTTTATAAAGGGGTTTCCCTAAGAAACGTAATCTTTTAACTGATTAGGATTTTGAGGTTTTTATTTATTAGCTTGCGACACGACGAATTCATGAATTATAATGTGAAAAAAAATTACGTATGACTAATGTACACCGTGTAGAGTGCATTTATCCCAGAGTCACCCCTTCAGATTCCCCTTGTGGTTGTCATTCGTCGACCTGCCCCCTTTTGATCCCTTGGAAGCGGCGCCATTGTCCGATCTTGGCGCCGTTCTGTGCTCTTTGATTATTGCCTTCCTCATTCCGGTTTTTAGCCTTTTTAAGATTTTAAATTATATTTTGGCATTGCTTGGCAGCGGCTGCCTCTGCCTCTGTTTCAGTTGTTATTGCTTTTGTTTCTGTTTTCATTGGCGATCAGTAAATATACATCAAGGCAACCTCCCTTCACCCAGAAGAGTTTTCCCCTAAAACACTGGATTTTTCTCGTTTTCGGCGCGGAACCCCTGACCTTCTGCCCGTCTACCTTTACCACTCGGCTGGCTGGCCGATTTTATTGTCTTATTATTTATGTGTATACACAAATAACTTGGGTTCCCAGTGCGTGGAGAGCCGACTGCTCCTAGTGCCCCCAGAGTGGCTATTTCAGCTCGGCACGCTGCACGCAACGGTCATGCTGCCCGAGGCGGTGATGGTTCTGCTTCCCTTTCATCAGTATGGAAATTTCCAACCCGTCCCGGTCCTCCGGCTTCTCCTCCTGCTAACGGCGACCCACTAATGGACTATTTCCGCTTGTTCTCTGATTGCAGGGAGACACTGCCGCGACTGGACAACTACCGCATTTCTATGCGCAATCTGAAGCGTCCTTCCATCGGAGAGCTGCAGGGAGAGGCGGCCGATCAGGTGAGTTGGTATTAAAAGTGACGCAAGTGAGGGGAATTACCATAAAAGTTTGCATAATGCATAGAAACGGGGTAAATGAAGCCTGATTCAAATTAATCCTGGACAAAATGGCTTTGTAGTAAGAAAAAACACTTTCTAAATTTATAGTTTCTTTGTAAATATAATATATTGAAGTGAAAGTATATTTGGTTTATATAAATCAACATGGAATTATGTGAACTGATTATTTACCAACAACAATCAAATATGTGGAGTGTACTTGATCTGTTCAGCAAGGAATACTGAATTCTAGTGGCAGTTAGTAAACATCCTTTTCTAGTCCTCTAACTTTCCCTAAATCGTGACATACGCACATACAGTTAACTACTAGTCAGTTATAGCCAATAATACTGTCTTATCTAGGCTTATAGTTATTCCGAGTTCCAATCGGTTGGCAACCCCGTGGCAAATCTGCTCTTCAGCAAACCTTGCCCAACAATCGGCCCAGAAATCGTAAGTGTGGCATGCACTTGAACAAGTCAAGGGAAATAGCCTTCAAAAACTTTCTATCAACCTGCTGCTGGGATTATTGATAGGCCCAAGTGCCGCCATGAGTATGATGAGTATTTTTCTAGTGTCGTATTCCGGGATCTGTTCAGTGTTCGCCGTGGCATAATCCTTGCAGCGCACTTCAGTCGTTCCCCGATCGGTTCTGAAAACATTTCAAGTACTCGGCAAATAAACAAAGCAGAGCAAAAAGCACATACCTAGGAAAACATAAAGCGAAACAGAAGCAATACCAAAAATTATGGATCCAGCCAGAAGTGGAAACATTTTCGGATTGCGCTCGCACTTTGGTCAGCCTTACAGTAGAATCAACACGCGGGCATACTTATATTTATATCTGTATTTCAATAATACGTTTGCCTGATTTATTTACCTGAACAATTTTCACATTTCCGACGTGCAAATTGTGAGTTTTCCATGACGTCTTCCCGGCATCCCACCGATTGATGTGCGGAGCCGACAGATTGGAGCGTCTCTGTCGTGATGACGTTGTGGCCACTTAAGATAAGCAGCACGGCCCCTACAGCACCGCTGTCAGGGCTGCCCACTTTCCTAAATCAGCTAGCCACCGCCCATCGCCCCTGTTGGGCTTATCGTTTAGAGGGAATAAGTAGGGACATAGTGGAGCGTACCATAAGCTCTCCCAGCGTTACAGTTTTTATGGTTATCGCTGAAGTAATAAATTTGATGCGTCTATAGCCAACTCGCGTCTGGGGGTGCCTTGGACCGGAGGTTTTCCCGGTGACTCGCCTTCTCGGTATTGTTTAATTAATTCACTTTGCCGGCTACTGAGCGCCACCACGGCGTAAGATAGATATCGTAAAAATTGCATTACAAGCCAGCGACGGCTCATTAGGGGAATTCCATGTCCAAGACGGCACCTAAATAATAGAAAACAGCGTTTTGGTCAGCTTCAAGCGATGAGATAGATTTCCTGCAAATGCTGAGGCACATTGATAATCGAATACAAATATTTTTCAAACGAACTAGGTGGAAATTCAAGCGAAGTCCATTTAGTTTAGCTTCTACTTATGACGGAATCTTAAGATATTGCTAGGAACTGGAATCAGCCAGTTGTTTAAGACATTGTTTAGGCTATGTTACAGCTGCTTAACTTTACGGCATAACAAAGCATTACGTTTTGGAAGAAAATAATATATATCACTGTGGGCGGCCGTCCACGTAGGGACGATGAGCACCAAGACTGGGCGCAGGGCGACTACTAAATACGTTACGTTTGTACGCACATTTTAATTTATATTTCCAGAAATGCAAAACACAAATTATTATATCTAATATGTATCTATTTTAAGCGTTTTTTTTTTTATTTTACTTTTCAAAAGCGCAAAAAAGTGATCATTTTTTAAAGTCACGAATTACCTTAAAAGTCAAGTCGATCCATTATCTAAATTTTAGACCATAATGGCGCACTTTTTAGATAATTTTTCCTAAAATTTAAGGTAATTTTTGCTTTTTTAAAGTAATGCTTTTCTCTTAATAAAAATTTTTCTGCTTGGTTTACATTAACGCGTTTTTTATCATACGATTGTCTCATCAACTTACGATTGTCCAATCATCGGTTTTAGGAAAAGGTTGTGCATACTTGGACCTTTGAAATATCCATTGGTTCAGGAGAAATGCGGGTGAAAGTGCAAAAGAATTTTTTTTAATTGAAGCTGTAGGGGCCGGTATAGAAAGATCTACTCTAAAATTTTCTGACATCAAATTTGGATACGATTAAAAAACATACAAAATTAATTTGTCTTTATTTTAACATATGGAGAATATTGTCACTTATTTCCTAAAAAAGACATTTGAAATATAGATTTTGTATATGTTCGATCGGAAAAATAAGGTAGAGCACTTTAAGCAATGTTCTTCCTTAACTTAAGTTCTAAATTTAAGACCGAAAATATTGCAAGTCATGCCTTCAGGGCGGATAGGTTTGAAGAAAACAAGTTTTCCTTTTACTTTCGCACATTTCTTCGCCTTGGGGACACTCGCAATCAACACGAGCGAGCTTCATTCGATTTGCACTCAGTCGCCGGAGCCCTAAGTGGATTTTTCCGCATTCATCCATAACCCGTAATGCGCAAGACGCTATCGATGACAGCGCCGAAGCCAAATTAATTGTCAACAAGATGCAGCCATGCATCTGTCCACACGGACATTGTTTCAAGGAGCGGCGGGGCGGGCTGAGCGGGATACCTGCCTTCGCCTTCGACATCGCCATCGCCTTCGCCTTCGACGCAGGGTAAACAGCTCGCCATGGCGACTGTAGTCAATACCATATGCGAGTGTGTGTGTGTGTGGATGGAGGATAATGCAGGACAAGTGTGTCGTGTCATTAAAATTGACAGCACGAGCAACAGCCTGCAGATGGCGCTGGAGCCGGAGCTGTTGCCATTGACGTTGGTTGATTCGTTGCTTATCATAATGCGGGGTGGGGGATCCTAGGAGCGCTTAAAGCCGATCGGACCCACTCCAGTGCGGCGGGTGCACAAGTGTCCATGCGTTGAAGCTGTCAGGGCTGCTGACAGGACGTCATTTTGATAAACGCTCCGTCTGAGCAATTGATTATTCCTCACTTTCAATCAATTAACGTGACAGAAAACACACTCGAGATGTATTATCGGACGGCAGGCATCTCCCAAAAACCATTACCAGTTCCTGGCAGTTTTCAAAAAGCCCTGCCATCGAGCCTCTCCACAATAGTAATTTGTCAAATCGGATGGCAATATCGGGGTATGCTATCAACATCTTTCGCCGTTCAACGCGGCGTATGAGCGTTTTTCGCCGGCGCTCTGTTTACCTCATCAACGGGGGCAGCCTGTGGCGTGTTTGCCATTCGAGATTCCTTTCGTATTGCACTTGTAATTACAATTCGAATTTACAATTCATAGCCAGCCAAAGAGCTGTTCGCTATTTTTATACCATTTTATTGATTTCCTAATGCGAAAGACTTGCTGGAAAATCTTTGTTTACCGCACTGCCATTGCCCCGAACGAGCCATTAAGTTATTGGCGCATATAACAATATGTTTACCCCCATTTGTGTTGCATTTTTGATACTTACAGAACACAAGGGAAAAACTTATGGGAAATCTCTCTCCTTATTGGGAAAATGCAATTTTTGGATTATTTATTAGAGAACTCGTTGGCCCTAACGGGGTTTTGCGCATTTACTTTAATACATTTCCACTGAAGACCGCTGTTCTGTGGGTACCGTAGACCCATGAGAATGCTATCTGACTTTAAGCTGACTGGGGAAAATGGAGACAGTCGACAAAATTAGCCACAGACTTAGTCCTCGTGAAGCTAATAATAATTTGCGCTGGGGCAGAAGATGAATTCGTTTTCATCTATTTATGGAATCTGTGATTATAACTTCAGGGCGCCCATCTTTACTAGCGTCCCTTGTTTGTCGTTTTGGTTCGCTTTTGTCTATTAACCGGACTCAAATCACTGCCACAAGCCAGCCAAGAAGAGAATGGTTTATCCTCTAGTTTGCCCCTCTTCCCCCTGTCATAAGGCACAAATACCAATTTCAATTCCAATTTTGTGTGCGAAAATTTTCCACGCTTCGCACTGCAAAAACAGCAATGACATCGAGGAAAACATCCACAGAGCCAAATGCGTATTTTGCTAAATGAAATGGACAAAGGGAGGAAGCGCCAGAGGGCCACACTAGTAAGACCACAAATACACCCCCAACCCACCCCTGGAGAAGCTTGGGGACACGGAGAAAAACATGCATGGAAATATGACTTTTATAAAAGTTTTTAAAGCAGGCTCTCAGTTATATTTATATTTTATTCAACAAGCTACTAAAAATACTTATTTTTTCTTTATATTATTTTGAAATAAACTGAATGAACACAATGAGGAATTTATATTATTATAAACCCAGAACCTTTATAAATTACCAACAAACAATAATGTATAAGATATCTGTTTCGTTGGGATAAAAAAAAATAAAAATTAATAATAATAATAACCTTCAAAGACAGTGCTCTCTTTAAAAGTATGCCTATAATATTAAATTATATTAAAAGATATGGATTTGTTCGCTGTATATCAGTGTGCTTATGTTTGTGTCTGTCTGAGTTGGTGTCCGCTCGAAGCCGCCAAAAATGTGTAAACAATCAACATTAACCACCCACCCAGAGAGACTAACTAACCGGCATTGCGTATACGCAGCGTGTGCGAATCGCCAGTTCGGGGTTGGTTTGCGGCTGTGGCCAGGGAATCCTATCCCGCCCTCGGCTCTGTGAATCGATGTCGTCCTGCCCAACCCAGTCACTGCCCCATGCCACGTGTGGCAATTCCAATTGGACGTGTTTTAAAAAACATTCAATTATGTGGGCAAACAATAAAATAAATGAGCCTCACTCCGCCGAGTCGTCGGTGGGACAAATAGCAAAACAATCACCAGGCAAGACAAGGGCAAGGGAGCAACGTCTTGTGTAAATCTATTAAGTTATCACAATCACAAGATATTGTTTTGCCCAACTCCGATCAGTGCCCGTTGTTGTCGCCTGGTGGAAATTTTTAGGGAGCTCTAATAAGTTACCGCCGTCTGTGATAAATAAATTCTGTTTCAAGTGGAAATATTTATCTGCGGAATAGCGGAAGCATTCGTTGGGGTTCAATTAAAAGTGTTTTGTTTTTTTGCCTAATGGAAATAAGCATTTTATATTTTGTTTGCTTTCTTTTCTTTATTTTGATTGGACTGATCATGAGTCAATACTAGTATTTATAAACACACAAAACACTCAAAAACATGGAAAATGTTCCTTGAAGATGCCAGGTAATCATCCCCATTATAATAATTCTTATTGAAAGTATTGAATATATACGTTTTCAGATTGGAAGTATAGAAGGGATGTCTGTCTAGAATAGCAGTTTACGATACTGTTAACTTAAATATCTTCCGATACTACTTGCTACTTCTTTTCACAAAAAACGACGGGCAATAAAACATTTTTTAGCACCTCTCACATTTTAACAACTCAGTTAACAATGCCTTGGACGGGTTTAAACACGCATTACTGTCACATTCCCAGTTAACTTTGCTGACTTTAGGTGATGTTTATTTCTCAATTTTGCCAACCAACCTATCAGCACAAAATTAAACACCGAAACAAAGGCAAAACTTGTGGGTTTATGCCGAATAGTTAACTTGCTGGCAGCTCCTTTCGGCTTCAGCATTCACTTGAACACTTTTATAATACTCGCCGTTTTAGTGCGGCTATAAAAATCAACTTTAATTAGAATGAAAAGCAATATGAAGCTGCTCATAATCTGACTGTCGCTCTGCTCTGCTGCAGGGTGGGTGTTGTTTTCCCCTGTACCACTGGCGTCGGGGAGTCGTTAATTGAATACGAGTACTAAATTGCATATGCGTCGTATGAGTAATGCCGAATAAATCTGCCGAGGAACAGCTGTTGGAGTCGCACGAAGTTTACAGGAAAAGTTTAAGGCCTATTCTAGCAAATATTTATTAAAGATACTTTCGATTGAATGGCACGCATGTCAAGATCCCATTATCACACATATGTATAACAGGCAGGCACTTAATAACCGCCGATTACCCCAATTAGCAGCACATGGTCCCATGAAATCCCCCATTTGTGTGCTTAAGGTGTTAGCAGAGTGCTCTGGTGATAAAACATCATACTTATCACTGCGAATATAGGTCCTATGCTAATTTTATAATTACCGAACTTTGATTTGAATTAAAAACACTGCATTCAGGAAGTTTTTATTAATATATAGGCAGGTCTAGCTTTTACAATAGTAGGTTAAGGCTTAAGATTATTTTTCTATATTAATAAAAACGAAATAACAAAGAGTTTGTCTTGCTAACTTCCCCCTTTGCTGTTTCAGAGCATCACCATACCCGAACCCGAGCCGGAACCAACTGGCGGACACATCAAGCTGGGCTGGATTGTCGGCGTCCTGATACCATGTCTCCTCAACATCTGGGGCGTCATGCTCTTCCTGCGCCTCAGCTGGGTGGTGGCCGAGTCCGGCATCTTGCAGTCGCTGATTATAATTACGATCTCGGCGGTGGTCTGCGTCATCACGACGCTCTCGCTGTCAGCCATTAGCACCAATGGCGAGGTCAAGGGTGGTGGCGTCTACTTCATCATATCCCGTTCGCTGGGACCCGAGTTCGGGGCATCGGTGGGCGTGGTGTTTGCCTTTGCCAACGCCGTCTCGGCCTCAATGAATACCATCGGTTTCTGCGAATCGCTAAATGTTTTGCTAAGTGAGTATCAATTTTGGAAGGGTTCCCCGAGTTAATTAAATTGCTTAGAGAAATAATATAGAAAATATATTGATGGTTTTCTTAGCCACACAAATATCTATAAAATGTGTAGAATAAATATTAATGTGTATTGTTTCGTGTTACTAATAAGCCTTTAATAACTAAATATTTTTAAATATAAATACTTTCACTTAAAATGGAATATAAATGTACACACTTATGTATTTAAGACATAACCTGCAGACATCAAGACATCAATTCATCAACAGGTCATCAAAAGCTTGGGTTTGGTTGATAAATCATCAATGGAACTCAATAAAAATTACTAATGAAATTAACATTGGCAAGCACCAGGCTGTCATCAGTGACAAATTCATCGATGATTCATTAACTTTTCATTAACGAAAACTTTATTTTTTCATCAATAGTTAAGGCCAAAAATTCATCGACATTTCATCCATAATACATTAACTTATTTTATCTGTGATTTATCAACTTTTCATCGATTATTCATCAACATTTCATATTTGATTCATTGACAAAAACTGGATTTTGTCATCAACATTTTGGTCCAAAAGTTCATAAACATTTCATTGAATTGTCATCACTATTATTTTTGAAGAGAGAAAATAAGAAAGCGAGAGAGTCGGTTATGACACGATTGTCAAATGAGAGCGTCCATGATACAATTATAATTGTGATGGCATCATTGACAAATTCATCGATGATTCATCAAATTTTCATCGAAAAAACTGGCATCAACAACATTTTCACCAAGAGCTTAGGCAAAAAATTCATCGACATTTCATAGATGATTCATCAACCTATTTCATCGATGATTTATCAACATTTCATCAGTTATTTATCAACATTTTATACATTATTTATCGACAAAATCTGGATTTTATCATCACCAATTTGGGCCAAAAATTCAACAACATTTCATCAAAATGTCATCAACATAATTTTTGAAGAGAAAGAGAATGCGAGAGAGTCGGTTATAGCACGTCCTGATACATTTATAAGTGTATCATGAGAGCGTATCATGACAACTGGTACTGCAGGGTATTATTTAGTCTTTACGCATTTACTTAAATATAATTAAATCCATCGATTGAACATTAGGTAATGTTTAACGATCTCTTTTTCCAGAGAACAACGGATTGAAAATTGTGGACAATGGCATTAACGACATCCGAATTGTTGGATCGTTCACCGTTTTGGTGCTCATCCTGATCTGCTGCGTGGGCATGGAGTGGGAGACGAAGGCCCAGAACTTCCTGATCGTCACCATTGTCCTGGCCATCTTCAATTTCATAATCGGAGCTGCCATTGGACCGAACGGCAACGAGACCCTCATCTCCAAGGGCTTCGTGGGCTTTTCCTGTAAGTTGTAAAGATCCCGCAAGGAGAGCTCTTCTATAGCTGGTGGCACATTTCAGGGGATACGTTCAAGGAGAACTTCGGATCGGACTATCGGTACGCGGAGGGCGTGAACCACGACTTCTTCAGCGTGTTCGCCATATTCTTCCCCAGCGTGACGGGCATCCAGGCGGGCGCCAACATCTGTGGAGACCTCAAGGATGCCGGAGCAGCCATTCCCAAGGGCACCTTCTGGTCGCTGCTCATCTCGATGACCTCGTACGCTCTCTTCGTGCTCTTCGCCGGCGGCGCCGCTGTGAGGGATGCCTCTGGCATTCCCGGTGACCTAGTCAACGGCACCATCATCCCCTCGGAGCTGCCCTGCATGACCACCGGCAACTGCACGTGGGGCCTCTTCAACTCCTACGAAATGATGCAGGAGATGTCGCTGTGGGGCCCGCTGATCTACGCCGGATGCTTTGCTGCCACGCTGAGCACGGCCCTGACCAACCTCCTGTCCGTTCCCCGACTGGTGCAGGCCCTGGGCATCGATCAGATCTACCCGGGCCTGATCTTCTTCTCGAAGCCGTACGGCAAGCACGGCGAGCCCTACCGCGGCTACGTCCTGACCTTCTTCATCTCCACGGGCTTCCTGCTGATCGGAGAGCTCAACCTGATAGCCCCTCTGATCTCCACCTTCTACCTGGCCTCGTATGCCCTCATCAACTTCTGCACATTCCACGCGGCCTTCGTGAAGCCTCTGGGATGGCGACCCACCTTCAAGTACTACAACGCCTGGATCAGTCTCTTCGGATTCGCCATGTGCGTGGCCATCATGTTCCTGATCAACTACGTGGCGGCCATCATCACCTTCGGCATCATCTTCGCCCTGTACCTGGTGGTTATGTACCGGAAGCCGGAGGCCAACTGGGGATCCACCACGCAGGCGCAACAGTACAAGGCTGCTCTGATGGCGGTCACTCGCCTGCAGAATGTCTCGGATCACGTGAAGAACTACCATCCGCAGGTGCTGGTCCTCTCCGGAGACCCCAAGACCAGGCCTCCGCTGGTGGACTTTGGCTATCTGCTCACAAAGAACAACTCGCTCATGTTTGTGGCAAACATCATACCGGTAAGTTGCAGGTCTCAAGGTTGCCAGCTACTAGGAGTACGGAGATCATAGATTGGGATTTAATATAATGACAGGTGCGCGTCGGCTACAAGAACCGCCAGAACCTGGTGAAGGACGGCCAAAAGTATCTAGATGCCCGCAAGATCAAGGCCTTCTACAATGTGATCGACGGGTTCAGCCTGGAGGATGGCATCAATGCCCTGACCAAGTCCACTGGCTTCGGCAAGATGTCACCGAACATTGTGCTCGTTGGCTACAAGCCGGACTGGAATCGCTGCCGCAAGGAGGAGGTGGAGAGCTATTTTTCCATCTTGTAGTATGTACCACCTAACGTTGTGTTGAAGACTCACATCTTACCTGAATCCTCCACAGCAACGCCTTCTCGCAGCGCATGGGCGTGGCCCTGCTCCGCCTGCCCAATGGATTGGACTTCTCGGAGCTGAGTTCCGAGGTCACGTTGCCGGTCAATGGCATGGGTCACATGCACACGGCCAACGCCCAGGGATTCACCAACGAACTAATGCCGGCCGCCAATGCCGCCTCCGAGCTGCTGCACATCGACTCGAACCTGAATCTGGCCGGCATGGACAGTCCCAACTCGTCGTTCACGATGCCCCAGCCGGCGCCCATGCCCAATATGCAGCGCAGTTCCCGCAGCTACAAGGTGAACAGCACCGATGAGCAGCCGGCTGTGACATATCACACCAAGGGAGGATCGGACATTCCGCAGAACCTGCTCGAGGCCATGACCATCTTTACGCGGAAGCAGGCCAAGGGCACCATCGATGTCTTCTGGCTGTACGATGACGGAGGTGGGTGATCCGTTTTTTCCCACCCGAGGCGGCTCTTTCTAATCTCCCAATCTCCTAACAGGTCTCACCATTCTCCTGCCCTACATCATCTCCATGCGCTCCCACTGGCAGAACTGCAAGCTGCGGGTATTCGCCATGTGCCACGGCAAGGACGAGGAGCAGGAGGAGAAGAGGTAGGGAATGAACTCTCTGTGGTGCTTCAGCGTATTAACAATGCCATCTTTGGTATTCCCGCAGCATGGCCAGCCTGCTGACAAAGTTCCGCATCAAGTACTCGGAGCTCATCATGCTGAAGGGCGTCTCCGAGCAGCCGCGGGCGGACACGCTGCTGAAGCACAAGCGCCTGATCGAACCCTTCCGACGCGGAGCTCGCAACGAGTTCGGCATCACGGACGAGGAGCTGCAGAGCATGGCCGAGAAGACGAACAGGCAGCTGCGCATCCACGAGCTGGTGGTCAAGCACTCGTCCAACGCGTCTCTGGTAGTCATGTCCCTGCCTATGCCCCGCAAGGTGAGCTAAGCTTATATCTTGATTCCGACCTTGAAGCCTTACTAACATCCCCTTAATTCAGGAGGCCATCTCGGCGCCGCTGTACATGTCCTGGCTGGAGATGCTCACCTCGGACATGAAGTGCCCGGTGGCGCTGGCCCGCGGCAACCAGACGCCAGTGCTGACGCTCTACTCCTAGATTAGGCCCTCGCTTCCAGTACGGAGTACAACTTAGTATTATTAGCGTTTAGGTGTTCCGGTTCCGCATTGTTCCCCCCTAGGATCGAGCTCATCCCTGGAGTTGGAGTCGGATTCGCGACTCTAGCCCACTTGAAATTGAATTCCAGAGCCCAGATTCTAGTTCCAAGAGCCTCCGCTCCATACGCACTCCCTTATATGAACGAACTCCTAAACCCTTGACGATAGAAACTAGTGAACTTTGTGTGAAACATTTATCATATACGGCTTCGAATCTATCGAAGGATATGTTTCACACGCAATAGCTTTAAGTTAATTATGATCTATTCTGAATAAATACAAACGATCTAATTAAATTTGTTGTTCCCGAGGATATTTTATTCATCATGCGATCTCCAAGCTAGTGTCTGTGGTTGGCCAAACGGGCCTAATAGTGCTTACAATACATTTGGAACCCACGTGACGTGGTTGCTGGATAGTAGTGATGCTCCAACTAGGCATTACTAGTAGTAGGCGCGACGAGGATTGTTCTGAAAAGGAAATTATTATACTTGTTGAAGGTTTGATTATGGTTTGGCTAATAGTGTAATTCCACTGCAACATATTTTCGAAAACTGAATGTAGGTGATTCCACTGCGCCATCTACATTCTGGCGCGACTTGTGAATGGGACGAACAGCTGATATGTCTTGGTTTACAATTGAAATCCTCTTCAAAGTTAACCGATTCGTTCAAGGACTTATTTATATCCATGCTTGGATCGTTGGAATTTTGTATATCAAAGAAAAATCGGGTGAATGGATGTACCGTCCATTTTGGATGGAACATCCGTGTAAGATAATGGACCATCCTCGAGAATGTAGCAGAATGTTGCAGTGAATGGACGTACCGTCCATTTTGGATGAAACATCCGTGTAAGATAATGGACCATCCTCGAGAATGTAGCAGAATTTTGCAGTGAATGGACCTACCGTCCGTTTTGGATGGAACATCCTCCCTAATGGGAGACCATCCCCGTGAATGTAGCAGAATGTTGCAGTGGTAGGGCTATTACTCACCAGGGGATTGGGACGAAAGCGATAGGCCAACATCATTCGCTTTCTGTACGCGTCGTATTCATTGTCGCAGTCCTCCGGTTGGGCAGCGCTGCTAACGCCCAGACCCTGGTTTCCATCGCGCTGTGGAGCCCTGTTGAATACACAAACTACAAGATCGAATGGCCCTAGCTTTGAGCAATGACTTACTTGTTGACGGGATCCACTATGCCGGCTCCGTCCTGGCCAAGGCCTTGGCCCTCCTTCCAGCCGAGCTTCTGCAGCATTTGAAAGCCAATGTTGTCCTCCTTCAGTTTGTACTCTTTGTAGTCGCTCAGATCAGGCTGTCGGTTATTCTTCTTCGCTTCGTACTGCTCCATGAACTTCTTGAGCTCCTCGGGAGGTAGGAAGTCGCCGATGTGATGCTTGCCCTCACTCTGCTTGGTCAAGGCGTTGGCCCACAAGGACGTGGCCTCCATTTCGGCCGTGCGCAGCTTGTGCTCCCACGTTCCGCCCTCAATGTCCTCGTCGGAGTCGTACTCGTACTTAAATTTGCCACCGCGGGCCAAACGATCGATCTCCTGGCGCTTCCGCATCATGTCCTGATACAGCAGATTGACCTTGTAGTGCTCCTCGCATTGCTTCCACTGCTCCTCGCTCAGCTGGGTGGAACCGTAGTTGAGGCGAGCATACTGCAAGAGTGCGGGATCGGTGCGTGTGATGCTGGATAGCAGAGGCTTGTTTTGGTTCCCGAAACCGCCAGAGGTGCCTAGTTATCACCACAGAAATCACACAGTTAATGGTTTAAATCTTAAGAACCTAAGTAGCTATGGCTGCCCACCCCTGTTGCTTTAGTTTTAACTTTAAGCAAGCAGTATGTAAATAAATAAATAAATAAATCTTAAAACCCATCCAAGAACTCAGAAGTCCAAGTTTACTTCGATTAACTATGCTGATGCTGACTAATAGTCTTGTTCCACTACAACATTTTGTTACATTCTCGAGGATGGTAAGTACTTTAATAGCCCTGTTCCACTGAAAAATGTTTGAAAATTGAAGGTAGGGTGGTCCACTGCTTCATCGCAATAAGAATCGATATCTTATGTATTTTTAATATGTATAGAAACCTTCGGGGCGAATGGTAAATAGACGGACCGTCCATTTTTAATGGACCATCCTCGAGAATGTAGCAGAATGTTGCAGTGAAACAGGGCTACAATGTGTACTTTTGAAGCATAGCAAGAGCGACGAGTTTTTTATCGGTTCTGTTAGTGCAGATATGTGTACATATTTACGAGCATTCCACATATTAAAGTATTATTTTAAGTTAATATCGGTTTGGCAACATTTCAATAATTTGCAAATTTTGACTGACTTTTCACAAGAAATCTAGATTTTGGGATTTGATCTAGGACAGGGGTGCTCAAATCTGCCTTATGGCAGTGCATATACCAACACAAATAAAAGAAATCATATACACACTTGTAACAACACTTTTGCTTTATTTCAAGGTGTTCACTGAGAGAAAGGCACTTGCTAATTCATCGCTAAATTTACCAATTTACCTCAAAGAATGCGAATGAATCAAGCATAAAGAAGAAAAAGTGTTCAGTGTAGAAAAAAGAACAAATTACATTGGGATTAGCGGCGAGAAAAAAAACTCAATGAAATTGTTGTTGGCTTGACTAGATACGCACAGCTACACAAAGAGGAGAAAAAAAAGTTCTATGGAATTGTTGTTGGCTTGGCTCCATACGCAGAGCAACACAAAGAGGAATTGGCGTGTGCCCTAGGAAGGTATGGCGTGTGCCGTGTAAGCTAAGTGCCAAAACAAAATCAAATGTGCTCATGTGCCATAGCATTGAGCACCCCTGGTGTACATATTTACGAGCATTCCAAACATTAAAGAATTATTTTAAGTTAATATCGGTTTGGTAACATTTTAATAATGTGCAAATTTTGACTGACATTTCACAAGAAATCTAGAATTTTGGATTTGATCTAGGACATCGTCTGTCTGTCTGTTTTGTTGGCAAACGGGTCTCACATGGGTACGATAAATTTATTTAAGCTTCGACACAAGCTTTTGGTTTTTAATTTGTTTAAAAACTTACTTGTACTGGGCAATTGCTGCTCCTTTTCGCCCCAGCGACTCTTGCGCTCACGTTTCCTTCGCTGCCTCTGCGACTCCTTATCCTCCTGCTGGTCCTGGTCATCCACATCGCATCCACCACCGGCAGCGGCCGCCTCCTCTCGTTCGCGCCGCTCCTCGTCGCTCAGCTCGTTGCGGCACTCGATGCGTCGCTTGATGTTATCCCGGTTGCGATCCATCATGCCGCGCATGTACTCATCATCCGAGTCAAAGTCCGCACTGATGGCCGACTCCGGATCGTATTTGTCGGCCGCCGAGTTGCTGTTTTGTTCCTCGTGCTGCGGTTGTTGTTGCTGCTCCCGCTCCTGCTCCTGGGCCAGATGCTGCTCCCGACTCAGCTGCTGATGCTGCCGCTCCCGTTGCCGCTCGATCCGCTGGCGTTCGTAGTCAAGGAGTTGGGATCGATAGCTTCGATACTGCTCGCAGCTCTTATCATAAAGAAACCTAGTATCAAAATTTAAAAGAAGTGAAACGTACAATGAAAAGTGCTCGACGCTAGTCACGTGTGTACAAAGACATTTTATATGAGTAACTGTTTGAGGCGCCGCCCCATTAGCGGTTTATTGTGTGTGCTTTTTCTCGGTGGCATCCGCCGGGCCGGCCGGCTCCTCCAGATTATTCGACGACGATTGAGGAGCGGGTAATCACTGTGCTTTCGATGAGTCCACGCAAATGCCCGCCTCTGCCTAATCATATCTATTCCCCCTCAAAAAATGTGCCGTCAGTTTGTTTCGTCGAATCATTTATCTTTTATCCTTTACCGTTTTCAAGTAAATAAAACAACTACACCCAAAAAAAAAACAAAAAACAACAAGAGTTTAACCTTTCTACGCGTTACTCAAGCAGTATAACAAGTTTAGCATAGATTTAATACCTCATAATACCAAATGTATACTCATTAATATAGTTTTTACACTCTATAGTTCCAATTGTGTATTTTCAAGTATTATTTGTATTAGAGGTGGAGAAACATCGATGTTTGCAGACATCGATGTTTTTTATTTAATTTTTCTGTTTTCTTGAAAAAATGTTTCATCGATGTTTTTATGAAAACATCGAATAACTTCGATATTTTTTTCTATCGATGTTTTTTATTTAAACATCGAAAAACATCGATAGAAAAAATATCGAAGTTATTCGATGTCTTCATAAAAACATCGATGAAACATTTTTTCAAGAAAACAGAAAAAATATTCCTCTAACATAAATTAAAATTGTTTTCCCTTACTTTAGTGATGTGACAAAAACATCGATGTTTCCCCACAAAACATCGATGCTTCTAAGCATTTCAAAAACATCGATGTTTCTCCACCTCTAATTTGTATACGAACATACATCGAAAATTCGATAACATATCGCGTTAGATGGAATTTAGTGCTTTCCTGTTTTTTGCTTTAGAGAATTTTCTCAAGCCTTGGTGCAGATTAGTAAAATTTGTATACTGTCGACGTATGAAAATAATAAGCTTTTTAACAAATTTGTAATACTCAAGATTATAGAATTCATGTAACAATAGTACACCAAAAAAAAAAAAAAACAAGAGTTTAACCTTTCTACGCGTTGTCTTAAAAGTATACTCAAGTAGTATAACGGGTTTAGTATACATTTTATACTTCCAAATATCAAATGTATACTCCAAAGTTTAGTTTTTATACCCTATAGTTTCAATTGTGTATTTTTCAGTATTATTTTGATACGAACCTACATCAAAAATTCGGTAACATATCGCGTTAGCTGGAATTTAGTGCATTTCTGTTTGTCGCGTTAGTGATTATTATGAAATATTGGTGCAGATGAGTATAAAATGTATACTTTCGTAGTATTAAATTGAAAAGCATCTTATTAAGAAATTTTTCATACTCAAGAGTATAGAATTCATGTAACAATCGTATAGGTTCTATGACGATTTTATTTTTGGGTGTATAGTTTCTATGACGATTTTATTTTTGGGTGTACCTTGTTTTTGATTGCTAATCGAACTCTATTAAATAAAAACCATAATATAAAATCTATGAGGTGCTTTTAAGTGAAACGATTACTAGACTATTAATGCCTTTAAGTTACTTTTAAATAAAATAGTATCTGTTTTAAAATTAGTACAAGAAGATTGAACTAAACTTTAAATAAAACTATAAAATACCTTTCAAACTTCTGCTACCCCCCAGAGCTCGCAAATAAAATGTGGATTACAGCGGGATAAGCTGTGGCAAAAACCCAACAATTTGCTAATTTGCTAATAAAACTCAGCCATATGCGTGCAAACAAAAGGAAGACTTAAGCTTGTAGTTGAACACCCCCTCTAGCTATGTCTCTAGTTATGTAATCCCAAGGGGATGAGGCCCCCGTCTGAGTCCCGTCCCGTTGCGGGGTTAAGAAATGTTCAGGTCATTTACCACAGGGCCGGATGCAACTCGCTTCTATGCAAACGTATTTTATCTTCATAATCTTCACCGTTTTCCGCGACCAGTGCGATTAGGTTTTCTAAGCACGTTGGCAATTGTATGCACGTTTCTGAAAAAACTACATAAATTGCTTTAAAATCGTGCTCAACGATTAAAGTTCGATACAAATTGAATGAGTGGGAAGCGGAATGGGATCAGGATAAGGATAGGGATAAGGATAAGGATAAGAGGAGCAATGTGGATAGGAAATGGCAGATGGCAAAACAGAACAGAACACAAGAGGGTCGCTTCGCAAACGATACACACCTTGGGGCGGGACAACTGTAGGCTGTGGCGGCTCCGGGGGCATCTGTTGCTGCTGCAGCTCCAGCTCCTCCTGCACGGGTGGCGGCGGAGGCGGTGGGTGGGCGTGGGCCATATGCTCGGGCAGCAGGCCCAGCTGCTCCGCTGTATGACCGCCAATAGTCGGCATCTGAATGGCCTCCAGGTTGATTTGGGGCTTGGGTATGGCGTTCAAGTCGAACTCCTTGGGCGCCGGTATGGCATTCAGTTGCTGCAAAGCCTCCACTGGCGAAGGCCCGAGCTGCATGTATATTTGCCCCATGTTGGCCAGGGCAATGGGCAGCTGGGGCGGCGGTGGTGGCGGCGGCGGTGCCACAGCAGCCGGATGCAGCTGCAGGTGGGGCAGGTGGCCGTGAAAGAAGGCAGCGGGCAGATGCTGCATCTGTGGCGGTCCCTGGGTCAGGAGCGCGGGATTGAAGGTGAACGGCGGTGGTGGCGGCGGTTGCACGGCCTGTACGGGCAAGCCGAAGGCCAGATGAGTGGGCGCCGAACTGGTCACTGTAATAGATGTGGCCATCGCTGCTGCTGCCGCCGAGCTAATGGCAACGGCTGCCTCCAGCTGCTGCTGCTGCGGGCTGTTGTTCTCGGTGGCGTGTGTTTCCAGGGCACTGTTCTCCTCCGCACTGCAATAAGAAATTGTGTTAGGGTTCCCCCTTCAAGCGCTAAGTGGGTGGTACCCACCTGGGCACTGGGGCCACCATTATGGGCGGCGGAGGCTTTTCGTGTTTTTCGAGTATTTTCTTAAAGTTCTCCAAGAAGGAACCATCGTTGCAAAATGTGTTTTTAACTTTCGCAGGCGGTTGCTCCACACTAGGCTGTGGCAGCTGTTGGCGCTTCAGACCGAATGTTATCTTGCCCGTCTTGCCGGTGAAACTATTGAGCGTCTTGGGTGCCACCGCGTCGTCCGTTTTACCCTTGATGGCTGTCGCCTCGCTAGGGCCCACCTCCAGGCCATTCCCCTCCTCGGCTGTAGAAGTGGCCACGGATGTATCCAAGGCAGCGGGGTCCTGCTGCTGCTGCTGCTGCGGCTCCTCCTCCTCCTCTTCTTCGTGGGCAATGGGTTTTACGGTTGGCGTCTCCGTTTTCTGCTGCGCCGCCAGGTTCTGAGCCGCAGCCACCGCCTTGGCCAGCTGCGCCGTCTTCTGCTTTTCGAGGATCTCCTGCCGTTTCTTGGCTATGATCTCCTCCTGCTTCGTCATCTGAGCGAAACGGTCCACTCGGTGATTGCGTTGTGACATAATTCCCTGTGCTTCTCCCGATTTTTATGCGACAATTTTCATATACAGCTAAGCAGCAGTGTTACCAGATGATATATGGCAGGAAATGCCAAAGGGACATTGTCAGGAATAAATCCAAGCGAATTATTAATATACTGAATATTAATACTAGATCCAACTTAAATATCGTATTATTATTTTTGGCTACGTACTCACCAGCGCTAAAATTTAGCAACCAAATGAGTTCGAGCGAGAGACAATTACACTTTTCCGGTCTTAAAATATGTGATTTTTGCAGGGAAATAGCAAATTAAACAAATATATTTCTTAAATGATTTTTAAAGCCGCGGGGCCAGCTCCCAATGCCGCCGACGAGGACGAGCTGCACTAAAGATTCTGCTACTGCCACTGCTAGAGCAATATAAAAGCGCCAAAATCACAATTTTAAAAATTATGGACAAGCTAGAAAAACTGTTATGAAATGTATTGTAATGTATTAATTGAATAAAAAAGAAAAACTTAACATGCAATGAATTAAGAATTAAAATAATATTTGGTGACAACTTTTTTATCTGTTGGATGCAGATCCAGTTTCCTCCAAAATTTGCCCCCGCCCACTACCGCTCTGGAAAATCATAAAAAAATGTGTAACGAAGGAATAGTTATAAAATAAATACTTTTATGAGGTCGCCCTCTAAGAATTTAACAAACATCAAACATCAAAGTTCTTTTATATTCATCCCGCTCGCACTCGTTAGCTTAATTAGAGCATTTGGCTAGGTATTGGGTATATAACAGCGAGCACACTCGAATGTAGCTTTCTTACTTGTTATAAATAAAACAACACTTTCTATGGCCGCAATAATAAAATGCGTCTTTATTAGGATCAATTTTCAAAAACACCCATATGTAGAGAAATCGATGGCAATAACAATGGATTCGAACAGGATAAACGTAGGAATTTTTCAGAACACTGGATATACAGGAGATTATTTGTATACTCGTTAATTTAACACCGATTTGTATAACTGTTGGACGTACCCAGTAACACGTATAACTTTGGCAGTGCTCAAATTAGTGAAACAATTCATATTTGATTTTCATGTAATTAATTAAGTTTTAAGCAAGAATAAATTCGGTTAAGCCACTTTGGGAGAAACACCATATAAGTAGTAGTGAGTACGTAATAAATTTCTTTATAAATTTACCTAAATGCGCCTAGAAATACATGTTGCTAATAGCTCGATTAAATATGTAGGTTCGGGGAATATTGTGAGACCTTTTTTAATTAATTAATGGTACTTTGGTACAATCAATCCTTTCAACATATCGAAGCTATTGCCATCGGGCTGCACGGTTTCGATGATTCCAGTGGGTAATTTCACCTTCAAGAAGCCAAACTCATCGATTCCCACAATTTCCGCTTCCCTTTCCTGTTCATTTTGAAGGCAAATCTTGACGGTTTGACCACTGTAAAATTAATGTATTTATTTGTTATTGACATATTAGGGAGTTTAGCTGTCTTACCTATGTAGCCAGAGAGAGTAGTACAAAGCATAAAAACTATCAAAATCTCCGTTTTGTACTTCACCCAAAAGTCTTTCGATCTCATTAAAGATCCTGGCAATAAAAATCTCGTATTTCAGCTCAGGTAACTTGTTATTGGGAGCGAGGACATTATGTTCCCGGATCAAATCGTTAATGCAAACCGTTGGTTTTGAATTGTTCAAATTGATTCCACTCCCGATGTTGACAATTGCCTGAGAGCCTTGCAAGGTGGTATTGATGACTAGGCCACCGATTTTCTGGTTCCCATTTGCATAAATGTCGTTTGGCCACTTTATGGATACATCCAGTACCTGGAAAATACAAAAAGAGAAGCATATTTTTTAAATTAACTGTATTATATTCTAAAATAGGTAAAAATGTATGCCTATTTTTGTTAGATCAAAAACATATTTTGATTGACTTGATAAATAATTAATAAATTAATAATATTTAATACTCGATTTTTGTAATACCCCTAACGGTATATCTGGTCTAGACTGCGTTTTTTAGTACATTTTTCACTAGCCGTATTGCGAACGGCCCTCTCTCGCACGGTCACACTGGCTCCCTGCGCTGCACTTGGTGTAGAGAAATTTCAACAACAGCAGCAGAAACTATAAAAATTATCGCATTTTTCGCCTTGTTGTGCCGTCTCGAGTTGCGGGCGTGTGTGTGTGAGCGCCGGAGCAGCAGCAGTGAACGCCAAGGTCGACGGAAGCGGGGCCAGAATGCAGAGCGAAGCCCCGGCAACTGGTGCCACCGAATCGAAGTCGAGTCCCACCAGCGAGTGCGTCTGAAAAAATCAATCGGATTCCGCCGAGAATGAGCAGGATGAGCAGCAGCGCCGCCCAGATGGCTGCGGCAGTCGTCGGCCACGGAAACAACAGCAGCAGCAGCAGCAATAACAACGCCCACGACTCCAGCAATGCCAACGAGCCCGGCTCCGGTTCCGTGTCCGTGTCCGTGTCCGTCGACAGCAACCTGATCATCATTCAGGACATGATTGATCTCTCGGCCAACCACTTGGAAGGCCTGCGCACCCAGTGCGCCACCAGCTCGACGCTCACGCAGCAGGAGATTCGCTGTCTGGAGTCCAAGCTGGTGCGCTACTTTTCCGAATTGCTGCTGGCCAAGATGCGGCTCAACGAGCGCATACCGGCCAATGGTCTGCTACCTCACGCCACGGGCAACGAGCTGAAGCAGTGGCTGCGGGTGGTGGGTCTCAGCCAGGTGTCCCTCAATGCCTGCCTCTCCCGCCTGACCACCCTGGAGCAAAGTCTGCGGCTCAGCGACGTGGAGATCCGCCAACTGCTGGCCGACAGCCCCAGCCAGCGGGAGGAGGAGGAGCTCCGGCGCCTGACGCGGGCCATGAAGAACCTTAAGAAGTGCATGGAGTCCCTGGAGAGCGGCACTGCGGCGAGTAACAACGACCCGGAGCAGTGGCACTGGGACTCTTGGGACCGTGGGCCCACCATTCACAATCACCGCGGCAGCATTGGTAACATAGGATTGGGTCTCCACAACTCCACCGCCTCGCCGCGAGCCAATCATCGTGCGAAGGGGAAGAACACGAACACGGCCATGACCAACTCAACTAGCTCGCGAAGTGGTCGCCATTCGCCCACTGCAACGGAGGAGCTCACCAGCACGCAGGGATCCCAGCTGACCCTGACCCTCACACCCTCGCCACCCAACTCGCCCTTCACGCCCTCCAGCGGCATGAGCAATAGCCTGAATGGAACCCCGCAGAGGAGCGGAACGCCGCCACCCGCACGGAAGCACCAAACCATGCTTAACCACAGCCAGGTGCAGGTGGAGGGGGAAGGACAAGGACTTCAAACCCGCAACCGCTTGCCCACGGATCCCAGCCCCGACAGCCACAGCTCCGGCAGTTCGGACATTTTCGTGGATGCCAACACCAATGCCACCTCGGGAGGCAACGTGCTAATGGTGCCACACTCGCCGGGCGTGGGCCACGTGGGCATGGGCCATGACATCAAGCATGGCTTCACCGGCAGGGTCGGCCTAATGACCACCTGCCGGCTGTGCCAGAAGCCGGTCTTCTCCCGCTGGCTCAAGTGCACGTACTGCAAGTACATCTGCCACAAGACATGCGAGCCGCACGTGCCCAACTCCTGCGGCCTGCCCAGGGAGTATGTGGACGAGTTCAGGCACATCCAGGAGCAAGGTGGCTATGCCAGCCTCCCGCATGTCCATGGCGCCGTCAAGGGCTCGCCGCTGGTGAAGAAGAACAATCTGTGCAAGCCGCTGCTCCATCAGCATGGAGCGGACAGCAGTTCGCCCAGCTCCAGCTGCACCAGCTCCACGCCCAGCAGTCCGGCTCTGTTTCATCATCAGAAGGAACGCGAGCTGGAGCGGGATCAGGCGGGAAGCTATGGCGGCGGCAGCAGTTCCAGCGCCAATCTGGTGCCCACTCCTTCTGGGCTGGGCAAGCACCAGCAGAGTCAATTCAACTTCCCCAATGTGACGGTGACCGGTAGCAGTGGCAGTGGGGGCGGCGACACGCTCATCTCCAACGAACCCGAGCCAGAGCCAGTTCAGGCGCCGCCCATAGCCGCCAATGGAGGCCTGGTGGACAGCCTAGTGAACAGCTCCAACGGGGGGCACATGAGCTCCCTAATCGGAAGCCAAACATCGAATGCTTCAAGTGCCGCCACAGTGACCGAGAGCCTGGTCAACAGCACCACGACTACGACCAGCACCAGTAGCTTCTTCCCGCGCAAACTGAGCACGGCGGGAGTGGACAGGCGGACGCCCTTCACCAGCGACTCCACGGACACGCACAAGTCGAACGACAGCGACAAGACTGTCTCCCTGTCCGGCAGTGCCAGCACGGACTCGGACCGGACGCCCGTTCGCGTTGATTCCACGGAGGATGGCGATTCGGGACAGTGGCGCCAGAACTCCATATCGCTGAAGGAGTGGGACATACCGTACGGCGACCTGCGCCTACTCGAGCGGATCGGACAGGGACGCTTCGGCACTGTGCACCGAGCCCTTTGGCACGGGGATGTGGCCGTGAAACTGCTGAATGAGGACTACCTGCACGACGAGCACATGCTGGAGACCTTCCGTAGCGAGGTGGCCAACTTCAAGAAGACGCGCCACGAGAACCTGGTGCTCTTCATGGGCGCCTGCATGAATCCGCCGTATCTGGCCATTGTGACGGCGTTGTGCAAGGGCAACACCCTGTACACGTACATCCACCAGCGGCGGGAGAAGTTCGCCATGAACAGGACGCTGCTGATTGCCCAACAGATCGCCCAGGGCATGGGCTACCTGCACGCGCGCGAGATCATCCACAAGGACCTGCGCACCAAGAACATCTTCATCGAGAACGGCAAGGTGATCATCACCGACTTTGGCCTGTTCAGCTCCACCAAGCTGCTCTACTGTGATATGGGCCTCGGGGTGCCCCACAACTGGCTGTGCTACCTGGCGCCGGAGCTCATCCGGGCGCTGCAGCCGGAGAAGCCGCGCGGCGAGTGCCTGGAGTTTACCCGCTACTCCGATGTCTACTCCTTTGGCACGGTGTGGTACGAACTCATTTGCGGTGAGTTCACGTTCAAGGATCAGCCGGCGGAATCGATCATTTGGCAGGTGGGACGGGGCATGAAGCAGTCCCTGGCCAACCTGCAGTCGGGAAGGGATGTCAAGGACCTGCTAATGATGTGCTGGACCTACGAGAAGGAGGACCGGCCGCACTTTGCCTATCTGCTGACCCGCCTAGAGCAACTCCCGAAGAAGCGACTGGCGCGGAGTCCCTCGCATCCCGTCAACCTCTCCCGCTCAGCGGAGTCCGTGTTCTGAGCGAGCTGCTGCGCCCTGGTTACTACTATTATTGCTATTATTCTAGTACAATTTAAGCTGGCGAGCGAGCGAGTAAACCCTGAAAAGTGTGCTAGGCAAGCGATTGTTATTGTGTAAATATTTAATAATAACGTAACCGTAACTACCAAATTATAGCAAACGATTTTAAACCATAAACTATGAGCATGAAAGCATGAACGCCTATATCGAATGCAATCCAGTTGCAGTTGTTGTGAGCAAAGAGCAAAGCAAAGCAAAGCAAAGCAAAACAAAACCAAACAAAGGCAAAACAAATGTTAACTCGAAAAAGACAAACGTTTACATCTTAAAAAAGAGCTAAAGAGCTGAGGCTGAGGCGAAGCCGAGAAGGCATAGACATAAAACATAAAACAAGCTAACAAGCAAGCACTGTGGCAAATACATGTACTTGTATTTGTAAACGTTAATCAGGTGAACAATTTCTAAATTGTTAATTATGTGTAAGCAAAGCTCTATCCATATATGTACGTGTGTGTATATATATATACAGAAGTGTATATGAGAGATTAGTGTTTAAATAAATATACTTATATATCGTGCATTATGTATGGTCAAATGTCAAATGTATATAGCAAACGGAGTTTAAATGCGAAATCAAGCAAAATGTCAAATAAACTTATCACTACCGCCAAATTAACTAGAACGATGTTTGCCTTGGGAATTGGGAATTATAGCCTATTTACACTAACATGAGGTGCCTATCGATATCGGAGTTAACTCAACAACGCAGATTGAACGTTTACACTAACATGAGGTGCCTATCGATATCGGAGTTAACTCAACAACGCAGATTGAACGTTTACACCGGACAACCTCGAGTCATATATAGCAAACGGAGTTTAAATGCGAAATCAAGCAAAATGTCAAATTAACTTATCACTACCGCCAAATTAACTAGACCGATGTTTGCCCTGGGAATTGGGAATTAAAGCCTATTTACACTAACATGAGGTGCCTATCGATATCGGAGTTAACTCAACAACGCAGATTGAACGTTTACACCGGACAAACTCGAGTTATTGTGTTTCAAAGTTGTGCTTTGTCAGTTTTGTTTGATAAAAAATTAACGAAAATGAGCCGCAAATTAAATAACGACGACGGCTTATTATTATCACCCATGTAGCAACAGAAGTTCACCATGTTGAGGATCATGGATGTGGCCCTTGGCAGGGCCTTCTCGAATCGGTTGGAGTTTTGTAAGTAATAGTCAGCCAATTCATGAAGGATTCTCATTATTATTTAATGATTATATCGAATTCAACTAGAAACGACTCTCTGATGTCGCCAAAAATGCAGACGAATTTTTTAATGATAATTTCCGCTTGGAAAGAGCTGTGTTAAACATCCTGGCTCAACAGGTTTCAGATCTCCAAAAGAAAGATACTTCTTTCCGGCTATCCTGCTGTTGCATCCAGGAACATTTTTGAACAGCCCTTAACTACTCTGTTCTTATCAACTGGCGGGGGGTTGTGGGAACTTCTCAGCAAAAGGAATAAGAAACTTGGATAGGAAATACAAACGAAAGCGCTGAACGTATCAGGCCCGATTTGGGCCTACCTTTTTTAGACGGATATTCAATAATTTATATTTTTTTTATATATATTATTAAAAATATAATTTAGCTAGAGCCCCTCAATATTTTGTAATTTATAAACAAGAAAGGAAGCTGACTTCGGTAAGCAGAAGATTGTATACTTTTGCAGTCTGCAATTGAATCATTGGAAGTCGATTCATTTTGGCAGAAATAGAAAAAAAATTGAAGTTTTTAAATTTTTATAACATTTATCTACATTTGTTTTTGGCATAAAAGAAAAAATATTGAAGTTTTTACATTTTTATAAAATTTACCTACACATTTTCCATTTTACATTTTCGTATAAATCAACCGATCGATTCTATGGCAGCTATATGATTTAGTTGTCCGATCTTAATGAAAATAAAACCCTAAGCTATTACTCGAAATTTATACAAATACGTTGAAAAACAGAGAAGTTATATTTTTTTATTAATTTTCCGATTATTCCTATAACGGCTATAAGATATAGCGGTCCGACTTTTATGAAATTTAAAATGTATAGCTATAATAAATTTAAAGGATCATATATTTAATTTGAGCCCTATATTTTCAAAAATAGCGAAAATATATCATTTTGTTCCTATCGTTTCTATGGTAGCTATAAGATATAGTGGTCCGATTCCGCCCGTTCCGACATATATACTAGCTGTAAAAGAAAGAAGACTATCTGCAAAGTTTCATTCAGATAGCTCAACAACTGAAAGACTAGTTTGCGTAGCAACAGTCAGACGGACAGACGGACATGGCTAGATCGACTCAGCTGATGATGCTGATCAAGTTTCTACATATATACTTTATGATCAAAATTAGAATACCCTCTGCAAGGGTATATAAAGAAAGGAAGTTTTTTTTCTTGGTTTTCAAGACATTGAAGTATACAGCCCTGGAAATACTGTAATTTTTTCCAATACCGCTCATTTCTGCACCTCCACCAGTTCAACGATCCTGTCAGTGTGACGCTCCTTTCGAGCAGGGCTTGATGTTTCCCCCGCTAAGGAATCGCTTTGGACAGACAAGTTTCTTATATATGTAGGAGTCCCTGCGAACTCCGCTGAAACCAGCTCTCCCACAGTTCGAAGAGTGTCTCAAGGGCAACATTGCTCCACATAAATCCCATAACGAATTTATTGACAGGGTCAGGCAGCGAATTTAAAGCTCGGAGCCAGATAACAAGAGCTACCATTAAAGTCGTGAGTCTGACAGAACATGCGGGCATAGCAAAAAATGAACAACCCGCATCGTGCTTGTCCCTGACGAGACAGTTTTGTTCTCCTAAACCTGCGAGATCTGGGTGCGAAGAGAACCACAACACGGATAAGGGCATCCAAAGTAAAATCAAAAAAATCTTTGAAGGGAATCCCCCCGATCACAGCCAAATAGAGGAAAAATATATTTGTTTTTGATTGGAACTCCTTAAGGTCCTGGTTACCCAATGTGATCATTTCACTTACCCCGTACTGCTCGTGACCACGCAACGAATTGACGATTGCTGCCCCGATTAGATGCTGCAAAAGAGGCAGCCGAGATCCCAAAGGTGAGTCCATGGCCAGGTGGAGTTGCAGGGAGAACATGGCACAACCCAAGGGACTAAGCCACTAAAAAGAAATACGGAAATTAATCGCATTAAGCAGACAGATCTTGGCTCAGAAAAAGTATGAATACTAACCTGATTGTTGCTTCGACCCATCCCTCCTGTCTGTTGCAAGGGAAGGACTGCCAGGCCGTGGATGAGCTCCAGATTGTTGATGACATGCATGGAACTGCTGACTACCGGTGCATAGATGACCAGGCGTCCAATGTGCTCCGTTTTCAGATGCTGAAAGTAAGACGTGATACCGCTTTATATTTATAACTGAACTTCAAGCCATTCAGAGCTCTCTCACATCAAAGTAGTCGACGGTGGAAAAATCGTCCGGACAGGAATGTATGAGGATTGGCAGGACATTGTTCTTGGCCACTGGTGGCTTGTCGTCCTTGCTACAGAATTTAATCGTCAGCTTGGGCGTGGCTATGACATTGTCGTTCCCGCTGCAACGCAGCATCAGCTTCTCAAGGAGCTCGAACTTGGACTAAAGGTAAGGAAAAAAGAAGTTATAGCCCTGTTGCACTGCAACATATTTGCACAAATTGAATGTAGGTGATTCCACTGCAACATCTACATTCTTGGACAACATGTGAATGGGATGAAACCTTCGGGGCGAATGGTGAATGGACGGACCGTCCATTTCGGATCTCCCCTTATGGGAGAATGGACCATCCTCGAGAATGTAGCAGAATGTTGCAGTAGAATAGGGCTTTTAGCAAATAGTAACCCCATATAATACCAACCTCATGACGTCCCAGAAAATAGGCGTGTTGATAGACCACTCCTCGCTGAGACTGATCAACGCCCTCTCCTCCCTGAACCTGCACATCTAAATATTTGCTCAAGAGATCCGCAAAGATCTCGAGGCGAGTGCTTTCGTTTTGCTTCAGGATGGGGTACTTGGTTTCGTCCGACTCGAACTCACTGGGACTTGTTTCCAAATGAACCTAATTTGAAGAAGAAAATGTAGTTTATGATTTAATATAATACGAGCCTAAATTCTCTTGTACCTGTGAGAAAACCGCTTTGCCACCGCTCTGCAGACTATGGGCCAGCATCAAGCTGGGCGTGTTCCAGGTCTCCTCGGTGCCCAGCACCTGGACGTCTAGTTTGTGTGGATGACCGGCCAGATCCTTCAGTTCCATAGACCTTGGACATACTAGAGCTCTGAGCAGCGTTTCGTGGTTTGATTTTGATATTTTTTGTTTGTTTGTTTTGTTTTTGGGTTTCGGTTTATGTTTTTATTTTTATTATGTTAATGATAGGTAGGATTACATATAATAGTAATGATAGCACACAAATAGAAGCACACACAGAGGTAGATAAAGAAAGCACAGGTAATATGGGGAAATGGAGTAATTTGGGGAAATGGAGTGTGAGTCAGGAGTGTCAAGCAGAGGAAATTGTTTTACGAAATTAAATATCAATAGAAGTTTATAATAGATTTGACATTCATAGACTCAGAGTATTAACAAATTTAGGAATAATATTGATTAAATGTAAGTAAACTTGGATAAATTCACATTGAAAGCACGAAGGATTATGATGCACACCGAATTGAATTGAAAATAAGCCATATACAGAGGAAACGAGGCCAATTTGAGCATGAAACATTTGAGAAAATGAGAATTGGAAATAGTTAGAAATGGTTTAGTATTAGCACAAATATTTTGAAATAAGTGGGGAGAATACATTTTAGGGCTTGAAGCTGTTTTATTAAAATATTCTTTGCACATAAGAATAGGAAGTTGTACAAAAAGAAACTATCGGGTTACCTTTTGTAACCCTTTAGAAAAAAAATATTTAATTTCATACTTAAAGACAGCTTTTGACTTGATTTCAACTCTATCGCGAACTCTGTGGCACCCCTGCTCATCGGTAATTAAAACTACAGAAATTCCTATTTTAGCAATCCTATTAATTTATTTTAAATCCATAGTTTTTGAAATGTTTAGGAATATCGATGTTTTATGGGGAAACATCGATGTTTTTGTCACATCACTAAAGTATAACAAACAAATTTTGATTTATTAAAAAATTTTTTTTTCTGTTTTCTTAAAAACATTAAAAAACTTTTAAGTTTTTTTCCATCGATGTTTTTTATTTAAACATCGAAAAACATCGATGTTTCTCCACCTCTAATTCTTTTGGTTTTAGTCGAGCATCGAATCCATTTTGAAAGAATCGATGTATCGTAAGATAAATTCTACCACCTCGAAGAAAGCAAGAGTGATTGGTTGACGACGAATAAGGATAATACATTAAAATGAAGCTTTTAAATATTTTAATGTAATACATTTTTTTTCATTTTCTTAGAGTTGATGTCTCCAAAGTCTACCGAATTAGACCTAGTATGGTTTGATCCAAACGCGCCGCGCCTAATCCGAAAAAGTTTAGCTTTGAAATGTACGTCCTGTTTTACGATTTAATCAATCGTATCCTTGCGCTGAGAATCGATGTTTTCGATTATAATTTGACTTTATAGACGAAAGCAGTTACATTGTATAGGAATAATATTATAATCCATCCCTTTCCCAATCCAGAAACATTAACTTCTCTCACGAAAACCCAATCCAACTTCTAGCCAACCCCACAACAGAAAATGCAATCAAAATCCTCTCCTTCCTTCACAGAGCCAAACTTGTACATAAATTATAGACACTTAAACTTAGACACCTTTAAAAACCAAAACAAAAATAAATAAACATGTAAATACAACCAGGCGTGCGGTAGGCCTCAGCAGCTAATGCTCCCAATTTAAAAGTTAGCTTTTAGTTTCATACCAAATGTTAGCTTTAGATCAGTGGTCCGCACCACTACAGTCAAATGCCAACATTGCATTTGTATGACTGAAAATTGAACACTCTATGCTAGATATGAGAAGACAAAAAGCTAAAATATATTGTAATATGGCAAAAAAGTAGCTATAACCTAAGAAATCAGCTATTTAACGCTAAAAAAGGCTAAATCTAGCCACACAATTACAATTTATCTGCACTGATTCTTCTGTTCTCTTTTGTGCATACTGTGCGTGATCGGCAGCGACGCCGACTGCGAAAAATCCTATCCCGCGGGATAGGGCCGTGCCGAACACTGCTTTAGATAAATAAATAAAATTATAACCCCATCTATTAGAATAGAACCCAAAAATAAGCTTTTCTGCTAAAATGTATTCCCCTCGAATGTACGTATAGCATATCGCATTCGATTGGGTGTAAAACATGCAAAATAGAGAATTCCAATAAATTCTTAAATTATTATATGGTTATTGCTCTATCTAAGAGATAGGCAAGGGGTTAGCTATATGTTTTTAGGGGCTGTCAGTCTGCTGCTTCTCGGTGTGTTTGGGGAAGCACTGTGGAACTAACTTACGGTTTGCGAGAATGTGATTTGGTCGACTCCTCGCTGTCCGTCGAGAAGTGTTTCTTCACCGGCGATGGTTGGTAACAGAAGATGTGATGCATCATCTTGACCCGATGCCACTTGTCGTAGGAGAACTGCACCAATTCGTGCTCACGCACCTAGATTATCGCTTAAGTATGCATTACAGGATTAGGGGATATTATGATCTTACCTCCGCTGTGCGGTAGTTTGGCAGGATAAAGTGCAGTATGTCCGAGCATAGACTGAGCACCTTGCCACCCTGCAGAAAGTAGTCCACCAGTATTTGCCCGATTCCTGGCGCCACCGAGCCGCAGACCACCAGCAGCGCCGTCTGTTCTGTCCAGTGCTTCTGAGCGGCCTGCTGCGGCATCAGCGGATAGATGGTATAGACATTTCGTTCCAGCAGCTGCTGCAGAGTGGCCAGCGTGGATTCTCGGGCACTGGCACTGTCCGAGTACACCAACACATTGAGGGGCTTACTCTCCTGCAGGCTATCCTTATTGCGACGCAGCACGGGTCGTGATGATGGCGTAGATCCAATTGCTGGCGGTGAGTTTAGGGGCTGGACGACTTCAAAGGTTTTGCTGACCTTCACGGCGGTGGCTGAAGATGGGACGAGTTCAATGCCCTTAACGGGTGTACCCGGCTTCGTAACGGGGGCAGACTTAATCGGCGATACTTCCACTTTCTCCATCTTCTGAAGGTGCGCCGCCTGAGCAGCTGCCAGCTTCTCTAGTTCGCTTGGCTTGGGGTCCTTGCTAGGCGTTGATTTGGAGTCTTCTTTGGTGGGCAAGCTTTCGCTTTTAGCAGGAATAGTTTTGGCCTCGCTTTTAGCAGGAGTTGTCTTGACCTCGCTTTTAGCAGGAATAGGTTTGACCTCACTTTTAGTAGGAGAAGCCTTAAAATCATGTTTCGTTGGCAAGACCTTGGCCTCTGCCTTCGGTGAACTGGCTGAGATCCTTGCCGGAGATAGAGCTGCCTTATTAGTGGGTTCTACCACGGCCACCGCCTTGGCCACGGGCTCAGAGGACTGTCGATGCTCCAGAGAAATAATATCCGATTTGGACTTTCCCTCGGAGCGACTGCGTTGGCACTCGAACTCTGTGGCCTGGTGGGCCAGTACACCGGCCGCTCGCAAATCCTCTAGGTGCTTCTTCCAGCCCTCCCTGTCCAGTTCCACGGTTGTCCGCGACTGTCGCTTCAGGTGATTGGCCAACAACTCAAAGGGCTGTGGATCCCCTTCCCGCTGCACCGCTGGAAGCGAGACAAGGGCATATTAAGGGGCTTATAACGAACTTCATTCGGGTTTTAGGGCGATATTTCATTTCCAGCTTACACTCAATCCGCAACAGGGGCAGCTGATCGTTAATGCATAAATTATTTCGCAAAAATGTCGTTATCAACAGTTGGGTGAAGTGCTCTACATCGGTCTCGATGAGCACCGCCAGGTGGGAGTCTATTTTCCATGCAATTAGCTTACCGTAATCTTCCAGCTGCCGATGATTGTCGATGATTCATGGGCAGCCATCATGCAAGGAGAAGAAACGGAAGAACGAAAGGTGACACTAGGTTAACAGCCGCTCTTTGACGCCAGCTCCATATCGATTAAACTATCTTCCACCGACTACAGGCCACATCCTAATCACATTAGCGCACGCAACACCACCAACGTTGTGGTAGGCTTCAGCGCAAAATTTATTATTATTATTTCTGAACCTTTTACGTAGATTGAATAGTTTTAATAGTAAAAGTTTTCCTGTTTCTACTACTTATTAAATACTTATTCCCAAAACTCACCCGCACGGCCGTGCTGTCCTGGGAGCTCGGCCGGTGTAGCGGCTCCACTTGCGCCTCCAAGAGCAGCTGCATCCGCTGCTCGCCCTGCTGCGACAGCGAAACCCGCTGCCTTGGCGGCGTGTCCGAATCCGTCGGTGTGTTCACTGGCGTCAAGGTGTCGGCAGCGTAAGCAAAGGGCAGCAGGCTGGGAGCGGCCGGAAAGCTGATCCAGGGCGTGATGTGGAGCGTCTGCAAAGGACGGAGGCAACAGCCCCGCTGATTGGCATGCAGCCACAGAATGTCCGTGACCTTGGCCGCGTTGCGGTTGCCGCAAAGCTCGGAGCTGGCGAGCGCGGGATCTGCTTGGTAGGGGCATAAACGGAATCTATAGCTTCAACAGATTCCCGGGAATCCCCTAAACTCACCAAAGCCATCGTCGCTGCCCGCCTGAAGGGCATAAAAGGCTATGCTCGAGGGCTGCGCTAGGTGCTCGGCGATTTTGGAGCAAGCCTTCTGGATGCGCCAGGACTGCAGGACGGTGGCGCTCACGTAATACAGGGTTAACATCTTGCCCTAAGCCCTATTCCATCCGACGTTCCGAAAATCAATTGCGGTTTCGTAATTTGCACCGCTTCGGCGGAAAGGGTATCGGAATCGGAAGCGGAATATCGGTTGCTATGGCCAGCAGAAGCGCTCAGCGCCGTTTTCAGCGAGTTGACACACTTTTCGCATTCCCTTGCTCCACTGACATTTATTGTTGATTACTGCATTCCACTAACTGCACACCCACACAGCCACACAGCCACGCAGCCACACAGCCGGAGCTTTATCCCGAAATTTTGTCTGATAAGAAAGCGCGGCAGGCGTTTACAGTGATGCCAGCTCATCTGCTTTCCAGCTAGCTCTAGCGGATTTTATCCGGGGAAGAGAGTGACTAACGGTGATTCTAAGCTTTAAAACCGTTTTGTTTTGTTTATATAAACGTGGCAGAAGCCCAATAAAAACGTTGAATCAAATACTTTTTGTAATTTAATTCATTTATTTAATTATTTATTTATTTCTTTATTTAAATCCATCCCCGCTAAGGGAACCATTCTTTATCCATCACTGCTGCCTGCTTCTTCTTTCCACCGGCATTTTGCCATTCCCAAGGCGAAAAAAAAACAACCTGATTGCCATTCACCCGCCACGCCGCTTGCAACTGTTTTTAATTAGCAAGTAATTTCTACAAAAGTACTTAAGCCGAGGTTCTACGGAAGCGGCATGCTGTTGGGCGAATACGACACAACCCGGCGACTCCTATTTATCGTGGCCGTGCTGCTAATCGTTTTGTATGCGAAAACGTACCTGCTGCCCGGCGTGGATCTGGACTACAACTAGCGGTAGCGGCTTGTACAGTGGCGCGCGGAGATCGAGCTGAGCTGACGCGATGACGGAGAGACGGGTCTCGTACTTCTATAATCCGGATGTGGGTAACTTCCACTACGGCGCCGGGCACCCCATGAAGCCCCAGCGCCTGGCGGTCACGCACAGCCTGGTGATGAACTATGGCCTGGACAAGAAGATGAAGATCTACAGGCCGTACAAGTGAGTGGGGCCTTGCTGATATACCTTTCGTTCCATTCTGTAAATGGGGATTTTTTCAGGGCCAGCGCCCAGGACATGCTCCGTTTTCACAGCGACGAGTACATCGCCTACCTGCAGCAGGTGACGCCGCAGAACATCCAGTGCAATTGTAAGTGTATATATGTATATAAACTATGGTGGAGCATTGACCCTTGGGTGTCAAAAGTGCTCACTATTTAATCCAGCTAAGATATGCAAATTACACTTAAAATACAAGAAATTAAGCAGAAAATAGTTTAATTATTCATTCGATTTATGTAAATGAATCAGAATAGATATTTTTACTAGTACCACTTCTTATTTCAGCCGTGGCCTATACCAAGTACCTGGCGCACTTTAGCGTGGGCGAGGATTGTCCCGTGTTCGATGGCCTGTTCGACTTCTGCGCCATGTACACGGGCGCCTCGCTGGAGGGAGCCCAGAAGCTGAACCACAACCACAGCGACATCTGCATAAATTGGTCCGGGGGCCTGCATCACGCCAAGAAGTTCGAGGCGAGTGGCTTCTGCTACGTGAACGACATCGTGATCGGCATCCTGGAGCTGCTGAAGTACCATCCGCGAGTGCTCTACATCGACATAGACGTGCACCATGGCGACGGGGTGCAGGAAGCCTTCTACCTCACGGATCGAGTGATGACCGCATCGTTCCACAAGTACGGCAATTACTTCTTCCCCGGCACGGGAGACATGTATGAGATTGGCGCGGAATCGGGTCGCTACTACAGCGTGAATGTGCCCCTCAAGGAGGGCATCGACGATCAGAGCTACTTCCAGGTGTTCAAGCCCATCATCTCGGCCATTATGGACTTCTACCGGCCAACGGCCATTGTCTTGCAGTGTGGCGCGGACTCGCTGGCCGGGGACAGGCTGGGCTGCTTCTCCCTGAGCACGAAGGGACACGGGGAGTGTGTGAAGTTCGTGAAGGAGCTGAATGTGCCCACCCTGGTCGTGGGGGGCGGTGGCTACACCCTCCGCAACGTGGCACGCTGCTGGACGCACGAAACGTCGCTGCTGGTGGACCAGGACATAGAGAACGACCTGCCGGCCACAGAGTATTACGACTTCTTTGCCCCCGACTTCACCCTCCATCCAGAGATTAATTCGCGTCAGGATAATGCCAACTCCAAGCAGTATCTGGAGCTCATCGTGAAGCACGTCTACGAGAACCTCAAGATGTGCCAGCACTCGCCCAGCGTTCAAATGGTACAAACTCCGCCGGACGTGGACCTGGAGGAGCTGCGCAACAACAGGGAGGAGGCCGGCGATCCCGATGTGCGAATGTCCCAGGCCGACGAGGACAAGATGGTGGACGCCAAGAACGAGTTCTACGACGGCGATCAGGACCAGGACAAGCCCGAGTCGGTGGAGAGTTAGGATTGGTTTAAGCTTAGAGATTTAGGGTTTGTTTTAAGTGTAAGCAGTAAAGAGCAGCAGACGGTTAGCCTTTAACTTGATCTGAGATTACTTGGTGGCAGGGAATCAAACCGGAACCAGTACCGGAACCGGAACCGAAACAGAACCGATTGAAATTCAGAACCGGAACCGGAACCGAAATGAAGATTTTTTTTTGAGAACCGGTACCGGGAACCGATATTATTAGAACCGAAAAGACCGTACCGGAACCGAAACATTGTACCGGTACTGTTTCGGTTCTGAGTGAAGTTTTCTTCACTGCTCTTTTGTCGCTTCTGAGAGAGCTGCAGACAGAGAACAGAAGAGCGTTGCCTACAACGTAACGGTCGATACCGTTACTTGTTGTCGCTGCCTTGCTAATGTGTTTTGTTTTTGCAATGCGTCTGGCGACAACACTGTATGTATTTTGTTTTCATCGTTCGGCATTTTTCTATATATATTTTTTTTTGTACCGGTACATACCTGTTCCGGTACCGGTAAAATTAAGGTACCAGAACCGGAACCGATAAAAATGAGAACCTTTTCAGAACCTTTTACCGAAATGTTAGTTTCGGTACGTACCAGAACCAGAACCGGAACCGGAACCGAAATACGATTCGGTTTGACTCCCTGCATGGTGGGATGAACTAACACAAATTTCCGTTTACAATCGACAGACACACATGTATTTGAGATGATTAATGGTACTTATTAGGAGGATTAGGAGGATTACTATAACGACGAGGCTGGACGATCGCTGGAGGATCACCAGCCGGTCGTGGTGTTGGCCAGTCGCCGCATTCGTCGTGTGTTGCGGTCCTGGTCGCGGATCTTCTTCTCCATTTCGGCGTCGGTGAGCGTCTCTAGGAATGGGGCCCACGCGTCGGCATCGCTGGGATTTCGGAACGGCACGTCGATGGTGGAGAGCGGGGCCTCGCTGAAGGCGTACGTGCGGCAGTGCCAGGACAATTGGCCCCGGATGCTGTACGCTATGGCCGTCACAAACTCTCCGCCCAGCCCCAGCTCGGCGCACAGCTTGATGGCGAACTCCTCGGGATTGTTGTTCTTCTCGGACATGTCCCACTCGACCTGGTCGACGAGCGAGGTGTTGCCCACGTGAATGTTTAGCTTGACGATGACCCGTTGGTCACAGCTCTCCTCGAGGATGGGCGGGTCATTGGGGAACGCCTCGATTTGCTGGCGGATGGCCTGCGCTATGGCCGGCACGAAGGGCAGCGGATTGAGGTCGAGGTCGTCGCAGAGCACCTCTGCGAACTGCTCCGGGGTGATCATGCTCTCGTTCTTGTTCCAGGTGAAGGTGTCGCGCAGCTTCTGTCCCTCCAGCTCCATGTCCAGGCGGATGGGCACCAGGCACTCCTTCTGCGCCGCATTCTCCAGGCTGGCCGTGGGATCCGTGTCATCGAAGCACATGGGAAACGTGCGCACCTTCTTCGTGTGCACTCGGTTGCGGTTGATGGGCGTGGCCTGCGGCACTGCGTCCAGGTGGCTGGAGTTGGGCATCGTGGGCACATACTGCGGCTGCTTCTTGGACTTGCTTTCCCGCGGCACTGGCGTGTCCGAGGTGTTTACGGAGACAGCGCGGTACCTGGAACAGCGATTCATATTGAAAATTAATTATATTTTGACTGGTTGCCACTTTGACAGGGAAATTAGGTAGCTAAGATGACAGCGATGCCACCAAAAAGCGTTTGGCAGAAACTAGTTTAAAATCGATTGAAAGCAGTTACTTTTTGTACTTGATTTCGAATCCACCGTAAATATTTTACTTTAAAAACGTATTGTCGGGAAATTGTAAGACCTAATTACTTTCTTATAACTGCTATTCATGTTATAAGAGTTTATTATTAACGTTTTCTTTTTCTTAACTCACTTTTCATCGTTGCCGGCCATTATGTCGTCCACCTCTACGGCGCGAAGTAGCGAAACGGAACTAGCCAGGATGTGGGAGCTGAGGCCAGAATCGGCCAGACGCTTGCGCTCCTCGTTGGACAGGACGATGCGCGTCATTCCCGGGTACTTCTTGTAGAGGATGCCGCGGAAGTGGCGCATGTAGTTGCCCACCTCCGAGCCCACGTAGTAGTACTCGCCGCCCTCCTCCAGCTGGAAGGCCACCGGCTTGTCCCCGTACGTCTGCAGGGCCATCTTGGGTCTGTGTACTTCCTGTAGGTTTCTAGTGCGGATTCTTCTCGGGATTTTTTCTTAATTTTCAGACCAAAAAATTTTCTGCCGCATACACAAACACAGACATGGACATGGCGTCTATCGCGGAAGTGTTGGAAAACGCCCGACCCACCAACGCAATTCAGGGATGGCTAGAAAAAAGGCTAAGTTTATAGCAGTAATTGGTAAATGCATAAGAAATCAATATGTTGAAAAACTTGTTTAACTATGTCCGAAAATATAATTAAAAAAAAGAAAATACGTATAATTCTTTAATAATATGTTTCAACTTCTTACAAGTCTAAAAAAAGGCGGTAGAAAAATGGTAAATCTAGCTACTAGCTAGTATCTAGTATGTCACCACTGCGATTGCCTTACGCCGCTTTCCAACACTGGTCTACATGCTCCACCAAAAGATTCGTTAATTATTTTTAAGATCGCCATAAAGATGTCCCTTTTACGCAGTGCTGCTGGTCTCCTCGCGCTTACTAGGTCGCTCGGAGGCCCACCAACAGGTAGAAGAATTTCACCCACTCGATTTCAGTCACTAAACGTGTTTTCCCCGCAGTACAAACACGCCGCCACATCAAGCGATGGGTCTCGCCAACGTTACGTGAGCTAGCCCACCGGCAGAAAAAACTGGGGCCACAAAAGCCAGAGCCGCGCACCGGATTCGTTGAGTGGAACCAGCGCTCAGAGCTGTTCGCCTTTGGCAAGCGGTTGGGTGAATCGTTCGAGATGGCCTTGCTGCAGCGCGCATTCACAGCGAGATCGTATGCCCGGCGCGAGGAGGAGAAGCGTCGTAAGCTTGGCATCGAGGAGGCAGACCTGCATATGGCCGACAACAGCCAGCTGGCCGAGAAAGGCCAGGCCATTGCCCGTGCCTACATTGAAGCCTTTCTCCAGCACCAATTGCCCAAGGTTCCGAAAGAAGGACTCCAGGCTATTTCCAGCTATTTGCTCAGCACGGACACACTGTCCCACGTATCCACCCATCTGGGCACGAAGGACCTGATCCACTCCACGGAGTACCCACCATCTGCCGAAAGTCTGGCCGAATCCCTGCTGGCGGTAATCGGAGCACTGGCAGATTCCAGCGGCGTAGAGCGGGCTTTCCTTTTCGTGCGAGACTTTATCTGCACTCAGCTGAACCAGAAGGATCTGCTCGATGTGTGGACGCCGCAGGAACCCCTGCAGCTGCTCGAGAAGATCTGCCAGGAGCGGAAACTGGGCGAAGTGGAGCCACGACTGATCGGAGATTGTGGAAAGAACACAGTTCTGGCCGCCTACCAAGTGGGCATCTATGCCAACCGCCAGCTCTTGGGCAAGGGATTCGGCGAGGACCCGAGCACGGCCACTGAGACGGCGGCCATTGATGCCCTGCAGAGCCTCTTCGACACCCACGACAGCCGGAGACCCTTTGACTTTGGCCTGCAACTGGAAACCAAAAATGTGCGCCTGGGCTGAGTGAGGGAAATGGAAACGGAACGGGTCTGCGTCCTTGTTGAATATTGTAATTTGCACTAAACACATGTACGCATGCAATGTCAGAGAAGATTGCGTTTTAAAATCATTTAACTACGGGCCAACAACTGTCTGCTAGTCGCGATCGTCGCGCTTGCCATCACCACCCGCTTCGTGGTGGCCGCCGTGGGCGGTTGGTGTTGTGACCGATGTGGGCGGCCCCAGGTCATCCGGCTTGCTCTCCAGCGAGAAGGGCGGAATCTTGCAATCAAAGGAGTAGCCATCCTCACGCTCCAGCCGAAAGGTGCCCCACATATGGCCGCTGGGCGCCTGCAGACTCACATGGCTGCTGTACTGGAAGGCGGGTAGACGTCTGCTGAGGATGGGCTCCTGGCCCACCACCCCCCTGCCGCGCACCGTCTCCAAGGTTCCAGACAGCGAAAAGATGCGCCAGTGGCGCTCTCGCAGCTGCACGCTCGCCTCGCCCAGGTTTTCCAGTCGAATGCAATAGCGCCACTGGAATGGGATTAGATTTGAATCGATTTAGGTTCCTTCCTAGTGTTCATCTTACCCAATACACCGAACTAGCTGGCGTCTCCCGGCAGCCCATGTAGAAGGGGATGACCGTGATCCGCACGTTCTCCGTGGTCTCCTTGTGCACGTCGCTCATGTCCAGCCACGGGTGATTCTTCTCCTGCCATGCCTTCAGCGTGTCTTGGCCAACGAAGGGGGGATCGGAATCCGGGGCGTGCGTGAGGAACTTGTCGAACAGCTCGTGCTGCAGCGGACTCTTCTCGCTGGAGCTGTAGGGCATGATGTCCTCGTGGGACACATAGTCTAGCCCAGGGATGGCGTACAGGCTTCGGTTGGAGTCCTGGTTGCCCAAAAAGGTAACCGCCTCGGTCTGGGCGCGCTGAAAAAGGGGCAGTAGGTGAGTTACACTGAAAACATATCTCAGTGAGAAAAGAAAGGAGATCTTACGATGTGCGGACAGTCGCGTGTGTCGATGAGCACCTGGTAGAAGGTTTGCACTTTGCCCTTAACCTCCTTCGGATCCACCTGCGTCGCGGCGTCCACGTTCGCGGTGGTGCTCTCCGTCACGCCGGGCGCATTCGTCAGGTAGGCGGCGGCCGAGGTGGTGGCATCGCTGCCGTGCTGAGCAGTGCTGGCCTCCGGGGGCGTGGAGGTGCCAGCCTTAACCCTGAGCGAGGCTTCTTTGGTGCGTTGCTGCTGCGACGGATTTGGCGTCGCCGCCTGCGCCGTCGCCGTCGCGTTGATCTTGCTCGGGTTGTGCAGGTCTCGATCGTAGACGCGTGCCGTCCAGGGAAACAGGATGACACCGCGGTAGCCGAAGATGCGGTGGAGGAAGAGCTGTCCGGTTTCGTAGCGGTCATCGCGGGCCTCCACCAGGCGGCCCACCTCAGCAAGTCTGCAATTACAGCGTTATGCAATGTTTCTCAGAGGAGGACTCAGCAGGACTTCCCGCTTGGCGGGTCTCCACTCACTTGGTCGGGTAAACCGCCTGCTTCTTCATGCTCCGCCTCAGGACGAGGTCGCACCGCTGCAGCAGACGCCATCGCTGGTCCCACTTGAACACTTGCACCAACAAGCCCATCGCGGCGCATCCAAAGTTCGCCGGGAGCGGGGAGCACCTCTTGGCTTCGCTGTCTCGGAGGGGGAACTGCGGGATTTATGCAACGATCTGCGATCTGCGGCTTCTGCTACTGCTGACGCTGGGTTCTCGCGTTCGCTTCTGTTCAACGGAGTACATGTGCTTCAAAATTTTGTAGGAGTCTCTAGAATCTCGACATTGTTATGAAAATTTTGATTTTGTTTTCGGCACTGGAAAAAAAAAACACTAGGCGATTGCGCCGAGACCGAGTTGATGACGATATTCGATTGCGACGTTCGTCTATCGGTTTATTTTCTAAATTAAATTAAGCAATTTCCATTTTACAAACATTTCAGATAAACTTATTAAATTTGTTTAAATTTAAAATAATATCTTTATTATTTATACGTAGCTTTCTCTTTCGCGTACTAGTTGTGTATTATCGAATATAGTGACCTTCAACTACCCGCTGTGTATTTTGGCTAAAAAAATTGTTAAGAGAATAGTTGAATCTACCAAAGAAAGTCAAATTTAAATATTTTCTGATAATAATTTACAACTTTTTGTAAAATAATTGTAAGAAATTAATATTTTTATAATAAAAAGATGTACATATAAAAAATATGTCACTCTATCGCTCTCTCTCACTGCCTATAAACACTTTTCGTCGATCTGAGTATTAACTAAAAGAAGAACGAAAGAGCAAGAACTTATTAATTTTTCGTTCAGTAGGGTACAAAGATGAACGAATAACGTTATCAATTTTGTTTATAAAGTTTGTTTACAAAGCACATCAAAGCATTTACAAAGCATATCAAAATTTCACTCACCATTTTGGACCAAATTACTAGAGTTTTTCACGAATATATAAGATTGTTTTGCCATTTTTCTATTATCCTTTCAGACTAGTTAATATTTAAATGAGAATGGTGCCAACTCAATGTCAAGCAAAAATTAAATATTTTCTTCAAATTGGCCAAATGGGCACGATTTCAATTCGGTATTCCTTAATATTCGTGCGATAGTTAAAAATGCTCCATAGGCCCCGTTTCCACTACAGTTGCTTTTTCCAATTCTGCTTTTTGGCCAAAAAATAACTTTTTCCCTTTGTATAAGGTATAGGAATCTATACCTGACAAAAATGAGAAAAAGTTGCTTTTTGGTGGTTAAGTTCGATAATATCGATCATTTCAGTCTTTTTCTGCCTATCGATGTGTTATTTTGCCCAAGAATTAAGCACCGAGATCCCCTAAGAAACATTCGTAACTATCGTAACTATCGATGGCTCTATCTAGGAGTGGAAAGCCACTGGAATTATCGAATGCTCGTCCGACCAGGTCTACATTCGCAGTAGCCAGTGCTGCCAATTTTGCCAATTTGTGATTCCCGCTATTACAATTTATTACGAATTTCTCAATCGAAAAACGCTAGACTTCTCTACAGATTGAAACTTTGGGTATTTTTTAAGTCAATCTGCCTGCTCCTGCTCCTTAGCTTTCATTTCCGCGTACGCCTTAAAGCTCGACAGTATGACGGCACAGCGCAACATCGGCCCCAGTAATCCGTAAGCAGCAGAATACTCCTCCGGCTTATCATGTGTACGACTAGAATCCAGCAACGGGGCGCACATCTTCATCAGCCGATGACTGATGAACTTTGAGCACAGAGTGTTCATGCTGATGCTTGAGAATGCCTTGCTAGGCCTTAGGTGTGGCTCGATGCGTCCGGATAGATATATTAGCTGGGGCAGAATGCATGACCGCACTGCGTCGTTCCCCAGCTTTCCCAGGCCGATGACAGCCCCGTACACCGTGGTGAGGGGCTTTTTCAAGAGAGCAACTTTGTAGACCCTGCAATAAAAGAGCAAAATAAATCATTAAGACTGGATCCCCTTGCCAGTGGCAAGGAACCTTACCCAATAACCCTTGGCAGGATGGCGCTGTCATAGGCTTCATAGTGCCGAACCATCTCGGTGGCTATGCTGCCCGAGTAGTCCCTCAAAACCCAGTGATCCACCGGGCCGATAGGGTAGAAAAACTGATTGGTCAAGAGACAGGACATAACGGCTGGCAGGTATAGGTGAAGCTGCAAAACAACAGATGCATTCTTAAGCTGCTCTACTTGACCCCCAAATATCGAATACTCACATATTGGAGCAAATTCAACCTGGAGTTGGATAATAGGGCTTTTATCATACGCATCAAGTAGAAGAGGAATAATATGTTCTGCTGGTAAATGTTGACGGTTACGGCGTCCCCGATGAACACGCTAAGCCTGGGTAGCAGTACCCCCACAGTGGGATCTGTGGCTAAAGCGTGGAGCGCTATCTGGCGCTTGGGCTCCGAATCGCCCACGCAGGACTCTGTGACCATCTGATAGAACTCTAGCTGCTCCTTGGTTAGCGGAAAGTTCTTGCAAGGCATGAGCTGGGCCCACTCCTGCCTCATCCAACTAGCCCGCTTTTGTCTCAGCCAACCAGAGTCAAGAGGCACACTGGGAGGAATTGGAATGTTTGCCGGCATCTGAACGGCTGAACGAATCTCTGGTTCACAAATAGAGTCGACACAAAGCTGCAGAGGCCGAAGCTTGGGGATTGAATGGCCGCATTCGATTCTGGGCTTTGCTTTTTCAGGTTCGTCCAACACCTCCCCACGCAAGAGCAAGTTGGAAAACACGTCAGGGCACAGGTTCCGCCCAGCATGTTGGATGTGGGACAGCCGTACGCGATCATCCCGAGTGCGGCGCGCATATTTGCCCGCCTCATTCAACAGCTTTTTAATTTCTTCAGTGACTTTGAGCGAGAGCCACTTGACCTCATTGTCGCCGAGTTCCTGGCCCGTGCTGTGCAATGATATCGAGGTCAGAGAACTCCTCGCGAACGAATCATTCTTGCGAAAGCTTTCGTAGTTTCCTCCTTTGCCTGATGCCATCTTTTTTCAAACTGCCAGATTATTGAGATAGAGATGGGATTAAACGGCCCGATTAAAAGGTTCGATTAAAGGTGACTGGCAATTACATTTTCAAAACGAATAAAATTATCGAAAGTCGCAGAGAAACTTGTTATCGATTTATAATTTATTTTTTAAGTTTATTTTAATAGTTAAATCAATATTTAATTATTTTTTTAGTTTGTCCAATCGCTTGGAGCAGCTTGTGCTTTCGAGTCAACCAACATTAATTTGGTTTGAGCTTGTCTGGCTGCTTGATCCCAAAAAAAACAAATAGGAAAGCTGTAGTCGAATGTGACCGATTGAAGCTACGTACTCACCAGCGCTAAAATGGTTGCTGAAAGTCTTGGGGCTCCTGTCAAGCGGCTGGTTGACGGAACCACGTGAAATCTTTATTGTTATTTTTAATTTTTAATCTTAGTTAACATTGGTTTGAATTTTGAATTAAATTTTATTTTCGGCGAAATCAAAACCAAAACAAAAAACAGCTGTTTCCCTTCAAGAGAGTGCTAAAAAGCACTTTTTCCTAGTACAAACATCTTTTCTGCTTTTCGTGATTCTCGTGCGATATTTGGAAAAAGCAACGTAGTGGAAAACCACCCATAGTGTACAAGTCACTTTAATGGTATATAAATTGCATTTCTTAATACTGAATTGGTATATTTTTATAGGACGGATGGTATTGTTGTTCGTTATCGACGCGGTCACACTGCAAATGCCCCATCTCCCTCTTTCGCCATTTGACAGATTTCCGGTACGTACGCGATTTTTCGTTGGCCGCCGAGAAAACACAGAAATAAGCCCAAAAATTCGTGAATCGATGGAAAATAGTGCCGCGAGGGCTCTGCCGAATATATGTGCTACGTGCGCAACCAGTTGTGGAGTGTCCAAATGGTGTTTAGCTGTGCGATGTCACCGGCTGAAAAAATCAAAACAAATGCCCCAACTGGTTGCGAGTGGTGAATGTGAATCTGAGCAATGTGAATAATGCAACACTCTTTGATCCGCAGTTAAGCCATGGCCGACACACAAGCCAAGACCGCTGCTGCGCCCAAGCCCGCCAAGGCCCAGAAGGCTCCTAAGGCTGCCAAGGCACCCAAAGCAGAGAAGCCCACCACCGCCGAGGCTAAGGTGGCCGCCAGGAAGTACAAGCGCCACGGCCGTCTCTTCGCCAAGGCTGTCTTCACCGGCTACAAGCGCGGTCTGAGGAACCAGCACGAGAACCAGGCCATCCTCAAGGTAAGAGCTCGCCCGGACCTGGCTGACACGGAAACTGGAAACCACTGTCGCGGTATTCGGGGTATTAGGGGTTAAAACGAGGAACACTACAGGGATTTTGGAGTTTAATATTATTGCACAGCACTATTAGGCCTTTTGATCATGCAGGACAATTAATATAGGTATTATTAGGTCTCACTTTTACTTTCTATGCGCACTTTCTTAGCCTGCTACAGGCCGATAAGATCTTTAATGTATATAGGATCATATATTGCTTTTTCAAATTGGCGAATCTTACAGTCGGATATTTTATTTTATTATTTAAAAATAATTTAGATCATTTAAGGCTTGTTCTTGATCTCAATTTATCGGAAGATTAGCATAAATTGTTCGTCTTTTATCCCTTTTTAATTTACAATTTTAATCAAGTTACGATGAATATATTTACAAATGAGAATATCATTGATTACTTAAAAATAAATGTTCTCGAATGTTTATTAAATTGTAATTTCCCTACAGATTGAGGGCGCCCGCCGCAAGGAACACGGAGACTTCTACGTTGGCAAGCGTTGCGTCTACGTCTACAAGGCAGAGACCAAGAAGTGCGTGCCACAGCATCCCGAGCGCAAGACCCGCGTCCGCGCCGTCTGGGGCAAGGTCACTCGCATCCATGGCAACACCGGCGCCGTGCGTGCTCGCTTCAACAGGAACCTGCCTGGTCATGCCATGGGACACCGCATTCGCATCGTAAGTTGGCTGCTTTACTCTTGACCTTACCAATCGTCTAATCCTCTAAACTCCTTGCAGATGCTGTACCCATCAAGGATTTAAGTTAATAATGAACTTAAGTTACTGACCTGCAGAGTAAAAAAAAAAAAACGGTTTTATAATAAATGAAACAATTTAAATTTAATTACAACAGAACTTTGTTTCACTTCAATAACGACGCCTGGATTCAACACAATATTCTTTGTTTAATTGAAAAGATTACTTTGAAAAATGTGAAAATTTACGAGAATCGTTTTCATACGACTTTGTGGATTGAACTAAATTCGGTAAATCTTAAATAACGGAAACCTAATTGGTCTGTTGAACTTGCAATTTAATGAAAGAAAGGAGATGTGTCCATGAACAACTACTAACATTTTTTACAGTTATTTAAAAAATTTCGAGATTCACCCCGTAGGCTAAAAAAAGTTTTTTTTTTTTTTTCTAAAAAATTGTTTATACTAATATGAATGATTTAAGCGTTTCTGCAATTCATATTTCCGAAGCTTTATTAATTCGAAGAAAGGACTCTAATTATATGTATCTCAAGTCCACTTATTTGAACTCAATTATTTGTATCATTTTCCAAAAACCTTCTGTATTTCAAGGATTTGTTTATTTAGGAACCTTGTTAACAAGATATAAATATTCGCTATATTTTTTCAAACAGCTGGGCATTTTAAAATAAAAACGTAATTAAGAAATCAAAAGCTGTGCCTTATAGAGTACTTTTCAAAATAGGAAAACAATTGTTTATTTTTTTTGCTTGTCTTGTAACTCAAAAAGTAAGGACAAGTTTGGTTTATTACAAAAGAGCTAACGTGTATTTAAATTTTAATTGAGGCCGATCTTCACTGTACCTCTATTGCATGCTGGAGTCAACGGTATTTTCTTGGTATTTAATTCAATGACGAAATAAAGGCCGAAGTGGTGTCATCCGCGGTTTGGTATTCAATGGCACCTGAAACGCGGTCACACTGCACCAATCAGCAGCGTGTTGCGGCCCATCGAAAGAAAAACAACTTAAGTTTCCCGATTTTAGTACAAATTAGTTATTTAAATTGCAATTGCTTGCTGCGGGCGCGACCGGGAGTTATGCGGAGATGTGCGCCGACCTTGCCGGGTGCCACTGCCGTTGCTGTACCACCTCCACCGACGCCAGAAGCGCGTCAACACGTCACCGCTGCCGTTCGAGCCAATTAGAAGCCAGAAGCCCACTTTTGCATTCCGCGAACCGTCGAACGGCCCTAGATAACGATTACGTATACATGCGCGTATGATGGGCATGCAGGATGACCTGGACGGCATTGTGAGGCACCGTCGTCGCAACTTGAGCCTCCTGCAGCTGGTGGCGCTCACCATGGCGGGCTTTGTGGCCTTAAGTCCGCACCAGGTTCGGGCGCAATCGAGCGACTCGGAGCTGCAGGCGGCGGGCTCCTCCACTCCTCCGGCCCTCACGCACTGTGTGGAGAAGGATGAGCGCCGGATTGGACGCAGGTAGGTGGTAATAGCATATACAACGAAGAAGAAGCAGAGTGCGTTATGTGTGTGACCCTTTTGTTATGCATTCTGGTGAAAATATTCTCGAACGTTCGCAGAAACGCAGTGAGAGTGGAAACTCGGTAGCAGCTAAGCAAACAATAAAAAAAGCTGTTAATATTTGTTTAAAATACTCGGAAAGTGCTCAGTTAGCTAGCTGAAACTAAAAAAATCGTTACCTTTTCGGTGCAGCCTGAAATTACCTACAGATCTGCTCCGAAATGATACTATTCGCTTCGACCCTTAACTAGCGTTTAGAAGCAGCAATCCGTGAACGCGCTTATCAAGCATGCGGTGAGTCATTTGGCAAAACTGTTAACAGCTCTTTTTGTTTGCGAGGGACAGGTCAGAGATATGTTTATTTAAACAGGTTTCGTCGGCTGTTTTGCTTTCTTTGCGTTTGCCCAACATTTCATTGAATTTCACCATTCTCTTCTCGCTTGCCTTACCCCCCGTTTGCTTGGAGGGCGCCATTTTCGGCTCCTCCGTGGGCGGGACAGAGATGGAGATAGGGGAAATGAAGAGGAGCCAACTGACACTTGTTGGTTTCACTTGGCGCGGCATCAGCTGAGCTGCCTTTGCCCCCCCCCCTCTCCCACACTCTTTCGCCAGTCAGATGGCATCGGCAGTGTGACCCTTTCGCCCAAATCTCTTTATCCTTGGAGCGGGTGATGAAATTGTTTTTCTCAGCTGCAGCATAAATTCAGTGCCAAGGTCACTAGTTTGAATTGAACACTGAATTCTGCAGCTATGGTTAGACTAAAATGCAGAAACCTAAGTACATGCTAGATTATTAACGTTTAAAACCTTTTATTTGGCTAATCTTAAAAGGAGCCCTTTTGGTTCTGTTAGTTTCTTAGGTTTTTTGCGATCATAATTCCACTAAAGTTTGAATAATTTAAGAAGGAAATAAGTATCAAATCTCTTTAATAAATATTTACCCAAACAATAGGTATTAAAATAAAATTAAATATACGATTTTTTCTAATATACTTTATATGTTTTCCTATAAAAACAAAACCAAATCTAATTGGAAAGTGCAGGGCACTGCTGATAACAAATTGTTAAATTATGTAGGTCAAGGTCAGATTTCAACAGTCAGTAATCAATTTGTTCTTCACTTTGCTGTAGACTCCTCTATATAACCACACTGGACGGACGTCTCAGCGCCCTGGATATTGCCAAGTCGGGCAAGTTGCGCTGGAGCGTGCCCACTGCACCCGGACCGCTAATCTCGTCAAGCATCCACCGCCTGGAGCTGACCAACAACGGGCAATTCGTGCGCATGATTCCCTCGTTGAGCGGCGGCATTTACAAGTTCGACGGCGACTCCATCGATCCCATACCGATAACGGCGGAACACCTGCTCAGCTCGAGTGCCAAGTTCAGCGACGATCTTGTAATATCTGGGGGCAAGGAGACCCGCTCCTATGGCGTCTCCGTTCGCACCGGCCAGCTGCTCTATGAGTGCTCCATCAACGGATGTGTCAACTCCACGGACGATGGACGGGCCATCAACGACACAATTGAGGAGGCAGATCAGGAGCAGGAGCACGGGCAGGACGACGACGACGATGACCAGCTGAGGGACGAGGCTGGCTACGTGGTGGGCCATGATCCGCTGCTGGACGACGTAATTGTGGTGCGCCGACAGACGCAAACGGTGAGGGCTGTTGAGTCGCGGACCGGCATGGAGCGATGGAACTTCAGCGTCGGCCAGCATGAGTTGGACATGGTCCGGGCCTCTGAGTGTGCTCAACAGCCGCGCGATGAGCTGGAGCTGGCCGTGCTGGACGTGGAGATCAAGGTGGTGGTGCCGGAGGGGGTAATCTGCGCCTTCAGCAAGAGCGACCCCCAGACCATGCTCTGGAAGTACAAGTTCGATCACCCGATTGTGAGTGCCTGGAACACAAATGCCGCCGACGAACTGAAGCCCATTGATCTGTTCAGCTCGGCCCAGTGGCTCTGGGACCAGGACCAGGACCAGGACAGGCCCCAGAGTGCGCCATCCATCTACTTGGGCATGTACGACAAGCAGCTGTACATCCAGGAGTCAATCCGTCTGCGTCAGGAGATCATGGACCAGACAAAGGTCTACCAGCAGCTCACGGGCGACACCAGCCTGATGCCCAAGATCCCGTTCAAACCCATAGCGGCCAGCAGCAACTCGCTGGTCATATTCCGACAGGATGGGGATGAGCCCGAGGTGATTGGCGAGGGCACAAGCGGGGGCGGGGGACAGGGGGGCGGCGAGCTTGTGCTCTACGATGATCAGAACTTCGCTGTGGCCGCCCAGTCCGTGCTGAATGCCTCGGAGTTCGTGAACGGCAATGGCTTCTACTTCTACACTACCTCTGACCTGGAGGGTCCATCGGAGTGCGGCACCAACGAGACTCCCAGTGGCTTGCCTGCGATCGAGCCGCCTCCAGGCCCCAGCAATGGCACCTCCGATGGAGGAGGAGGAGGAGGAGGAGGAGAGCACACCGGAAACAATAGCATCAACGACGATCTGGGCTTTAGTCTGGACGACATCGATGCCCCGGTGAAGGTGGTGATCCTCTCCCTGTGGTTCTGGTGGAAAGAGATTGTGGTTATCGCTTTCACCTCCGCTGTTCTACTGAACATCTTTATGGGGCAGCGAAACCAGCGGGTGGAGCGTGAGTACTTGGTCATCGAGCGTCATGTGCCGGTGCAGACGGCCATCGAGGCCACCGAAGCATCCACACAGGCTCTCCTGGGTCCCGTGGTCCCCATGCAGCGTCCAGGCAATCGCTTTAGCTTCCCACCCCACAGTGGACCGCAGCGTACCATTTCGGAGTCCACATCCCACTCGGGCGAGCACTACGTCTCGCGCTTCCAGACCGACTTTGACCTCATGCAGTGCCTGGGACGCGGCGGCTTTGGGGTGGTCTTTGAGGCCAAGAACAAGCTGGACGAGAATAGGTACGCCATCAAGCGCATCACGCTGCCCAACAAGGAGGCATCCAGGCAGCGAGTGCTCCGCGAGGCTCGTACCCTCGCCAGCTGCGAGCACCACAACATTGTGCGCTACTTCCATTCATGGACCGAAACCCCGCCCACTGGCTGGCAGGAGGAGGAGGACCGTAAATTGGTGGCCCACGAGCTGTCCACCTCCATCCAGATCGAGACGCCGGACGAGAGTACATTGCCCTCGTTTGCGGAACAACTGCAGGAGAAGCGGCACCAGCAACTCATATCCTGGGTATCGGATGCAGCGAACAGCACTGCCTGCAGCCTTGATTTCCATGGTGGGCACGGAGAGCCAGCCCTTAGGAACATCAGGGAGGAGTACGACGACGACGAGGAGGAGGAGGAGGATTCGCTTATTGAGTTCCGCAGTGAGTCGCAGTCTGCGGCTCTGAGGGCGGGCGAGGATGAAGAGGAAGACGACGACGATGACGACGACGACGAGGAGGAGGAGGAGGAGGAGGACGAGAAGAAGCAGCACCATCGTAGCTCCGTGTCCATTGACATTCATTCGGCTTCGTTCGATCTGAAGAACATTAACTACTCACAGCACCAGCACCAGCTGGTGTCCAACTCCTTTCAAATCGAATCTGTTCGCACCAAAAGCAATGGCAGCGATGAGGCGGACGACGATCACAACAAGCCCCGGAGGAAGCCGCTCACCCTAGCTCTGGCCCATAACAACAACAACAACCACAACCATAATGGGAGCCATGTGACGCCACCAAGTGCCACCATTCAGAATGGAGTCACCGGCAAGCCCAGCAAGGTGTACCTCTACATACAGATGCAGCTGTGCCGCAAGGAGAGTCTGCGCGACTGGCTCAGGGATAATCGAACCGAGGCCCGGGCTGCCCACATCGCAGACATCTTCCACCAGATCGTGGACGCCGTGGACTACGTGCACCTCAAGGGGCTCATCCATCGGGACCTCAAGCCGAGCAATATCTTCTTTTCGCAGGATGGACAGATCAAGATCGGAGACTTTGGTCTCGTCACCGACATGGCGGACATTCCGAACTTGGTGGCCAAGTGTGGCGATCAGAGCGGCCTGCCCTCGTGTGCCCGCCACACTCAGCAGGTGGGCACGCACCTGTACATGTCGCCAGAGCAGCTCCTGGGCCGGCACTACGACTACAAGGTGGACATCTACTCGCTGGGCCTGATCTTCTTCGAGCTGCACGTGTACTTCTGCACCGAAATGGAGCGGATCAAGACGCTGCGAGGTCTGCGGGATGGCCAGTACCCCAAGGACTTTGCCGTCAAGTATCCAGAGCAGTACGATCTGCTGCAGCAGATGCTGTCCGCCGACCCGGAGCAGCGGCCGCAGACGAAGCAGCTGAAGGGCCAGCTGCAGGACATCCTGCAGCTGCCGCATCACCTCGAGAACGGACGCAGCGAGCATGCGGTGCTGGCCGAGCGGGCCAGGCGGCTGAGTCGCAGTCGAACCTTCAGCAGCTCCAGCGAGCCGCATCAGTGATAGACCAGATGGGCCATGTTAGCGCCAAGTTCAGTCATCAGTTAGCATTTCGCTTGTAAGTCCCCCATGTTTTACCAACCACCAACCACCAACCATCAACCATCATCCTCACCTGGCTATGCCTCATCCGCTCGACCCTCGACCCGGACAAGTCGCAGGATCATTTCTTTGGTAACACCTATATTCGATAAGTTTGTATTACGTTCACATTTTTAACTCTTGCGTGTCGCAAATTACCAACAACAAAATGTCCTTTTGTTTATAAGACTTAACTTTAGGAATTATACATACATATACTACATAAAGATGTACTCCCCAAACAGTCGTTAGTTAAGCCTAAGTGGATGATCTACGATGCCCAAAATTGTTTGTCCTAGTTTGTTTCCTACACATATAGCCAACCATTAAACCGAGAGTTTGTTTTTAGTTAATAGGTGATAAGAGAGAAAAATAAAAATGCTTAAAAATAGAAATGGAAATGTGTTTTCTAATTGCCAAATGCGATAACAGCTGTGAGTAAGCGCTACGCCTGCTATAAATCAGTTGCCAGCTGACGCCACATCGGGTCCGGTGCTATGAAATTGGGGTAAGGCGCTGCGCTAGACTTGAATTAACAAGTAGGAAAGCTAAAGCAGAGTGTGCTCGACTGTGAGATACCCGGTACCCAAAGCGTTGTGGGTCAAATTTAAAGGCCCATGGATATGGATAATTCACTTTATTTAATGTTGACAAATAAAGACATATGGGCATTTCCAGCAAAAAGGTCAAACAGGCCCGAACACTTAAATGTTGAATATTATTTTTTTTGTGTATATTTATAAAGAAACTTGAAATCCAAATCAAAGTTTGCATAATAAAATGGTTACATAGAAAATCTTACTCTTTTCATGCAAAAGTTAGAGTGAAAACACAAAAAAAAAAAAAAAATTGGTAACTTTTAGCTATTTTTAAAGGCATTTTTAAATTTAATTTATTTTTCATAGAACGAATTTTTAAGGAAAAATGTATTTAAAATAAGAAAACACGTACTCAAGTAACGACCGAAACCATTTGTTCTTACTTAGTGGTGGTTTTGTACTCAGTTTAAGTGCAATTTTTAAGAATACAAATACTAATACTAAAATTTTTTTATGCTTAACGGAAGTGCCAAATTTTCTTTATTTAAGATCGAATAATTTTCAATTTATTACAAAAAGTTCTTAGTTGAACACCGAATCATTCTCAATTATTTGACATTGGGTAAAAATTTGGTAAAATTGAGAGAGGAAGGCTGTAAATGGCCAGTTTCTGGAGAGGATCAGGCAGTGCCGGCTGTAAATGGCCACTTTCTGGAGAGGATCCAGGCACTGCCGGCTGTAAATGGCTAGTTTCTGGAGAGGACTAGGCAGTAAATGGCATGGCTTCTGTTTGTTAATATGTTAAAGTTAAATAGATATAAATATTAAATAATGTCCATAAAAGCCAACTTACATTTCGAAAACACAATTGCTGCAACTGGGACTCGAACTCGCGCCCGTCAGATTAAGACTCGAGCACTCTAAGCTTTTTTTTTTGGCCTAGGAGGGAAGAGGGTAACAGTGACAACTCTGCGCTTTAAGGAGTTTCTAACACTTTTTTAATCGATGGTTTTAATCGAAAGACAACCCTTCGATACTTCCTATCTGTCTTCTTTTTTCCTGTCAAAAGTGAAAAGTGCTGTGTCAGCAAAGAATTATTTTTTCCTCAATTGCTGTTCAGAAGTCGAAGAAAAAGGTTGTACTTTACAAAATAAAATTTATTCCCAACTTATTTCTTGATTCCCAAAGACAAAATGGAGTCGGGCAAGTCATATGGTGAGAAGCAGAGGGAGCTGAAGGAAGCCAACGAGAAAAAGAAGAAGGAAGACCTTGCCAAGCTGGACGTCATGGAGTACCTTCGCAAGTGCTCGGGCAAGAAGTACGATAAGCCTGCCACCCTGGCCGACTGGGAGGACACTAGCAATATACATCAGGAGATTCGGGACATGATGCGCTTCTGTGATCTGCAGCCATGGAAGCCGGTAACGTTGACGGACTTGCCGAAGCCGCCACCGGAGGAGGTCCCGAAGGAAAAGGTGATTGCTATGGGCTCGGGTTCCCGCAAGTTTCCCTTGATCGTGGATCCCGAGTACTTCAAACCACGCAAGACCCATCGTGCGGTCAATAAGGATTGACAAATAGATGAATAACCAAATCCCAAATATAATTAAAGGGTTCCTAAAATATAATTATCATTTTAAAATTAAAATAAAGACAAGGAGAGTTTTTACATCAAATAAAACAAAAATCTCAGCTATAATTAATTTTAATTTTAAATTTAAAAGAAAGCTAGCCTGCAATTATTCTCTCTATGGAATTCGGAAAGAAAGATAAACTTTGAATTAAGTTTAAAACGAGAAAGAAAGCTAACTTCGGTAAACCGAAGTTAGTATATGGACAGACAGACGAACAGACTGACAGACAGACGTACATGGCTAGATCGACTCGGCTGGTGATGCTGATCAAGAATATACAGTGGTGGAAAAAATAATAGAAACAAGATTTTTGCGTCCGTTTTTTTCCTTTTTTTCTCAAGAACCGGAACAGATATTTATTTAATTATTTTTTTGTTAACATATATTATAGTATGTATTATAAAAATAAACAAAAAATTTGTTTCAAACTGGCTAAGGACAAAAAAAAATTAATTTAATTTGCTCTCCTTGGAAAAAATAATAGAAACAAAATGGATAAATTCACAAAACATAGGTATTTTCTCAAATTTTTTAGTCGAAACATGGTTTTAATTAATATTTAGTGGTACAGCCCTTAGATTTTATAACTGCAATGCACCGACGGTGCATAGAATTCACTAGATTGGCGCAAATCAAGGGATAAATGGCATACCATTCGGATTGCACTTTCTGGTACAATTCTTCCTTGTTTTTGGGCTTAAAGCCTCCAATTCGTTCTTTTAGTACTCCCCACAAATGCTCAATCAGGTTCAAGCCCAGTGATTGCGGTGGCCACTCCATTACATTTATTTGTGTGTCCTGGAACCATTTCTTGACTAATTCGGACGAGTGTTTGGGGTCGTTATCCTGCATGAACTCCCACTTTAACGCCGGACCCGGCGAACTTTGTCTCGCCCTAATTCGACGCCATTATATAACCCCAGGGAAATAGTCAGCATTATAATAATTGATCCCACCTTCAGTTGCAAATTATGCGGTGGAGTTCCTGGCACATCTAGCGAGGTCAAAAATTCTGTCGGATAGTTCGTCGCTTCATCCTCGTCGGTCACGCTGTCAACGGATCTGTATGAATGCAGTTCTCCATCGATTT